>JMFS01024823.1:0-11689 GCA_000699545.1 Podiceps cristatus | reverse complement strand
CCCCCCAGTGCAGAGGGGACGTGTCCCCGCCAGCCTTGGCCACCCTCACCTGGGTAGTGGCGCAGCTCTTCCACACTGCAGTGCTCATTTTCACTCCTGTTTTGCAACAGAAAATCGCGTACGCCAGGACAGTCGCGAGGGAAAACAGGCGCAATGTGAAGCAGATGAGAGAGTAAATCATAAAGCCGTCGTACATGTTCTGCATACTGCAAACGAGGAGCTAATTTCCTGGCAGCCGTCTTCAGGATGCTTCAAGTCAGTCTTTGCCAATGTGGCCCTTAAAAACCTCACAGCGTTCGTCTGCAAGCAACCCCACACATTTCTGACTTTAGCATCTAATTCCTGCAAATACAGATATTTTAATTATGCATTTTGTTAGGGTGCGCTGAAAACAACCAGCAACTACGTGATCACTGAAGAAAACAAACACTTTTTTTTTTTTTTAAATTTGCGTCTTATGGGGTTTGGCGACATTTGGTACATTTTGTCAAGCATGAGCTCAACCAGAAGCAGAAAGAAGCAGCCGAGAGTTGTTTATTGCACACAGAGTGGCCTTCCCTGACAGCAGCGCTAATGGAAATGACTGTAATAAAACTGCCAGTGTTCGTGGTCTGAGCAGCAAAGCGGGAGCCCTGATTTCTGCACCCTGTTCTGACAACCACTTCCTCAGTGACCAGGAGCAGATCACTTTGCCTGTCTTCCTAGTTACTGCCACCAATTCATAGTTGAGATCAATTAGTTAATGTTTGCAAAGTCAGTTGAAGATGAAAAAGCATTACATACTGCTAATAAAACCATAATGATCCCACTGTTAAACATTAAACACACAATGATGTGTAAAAAAAAATCACATTTATGGAAAATTCCTCTTGCTGCGAGGACAAAGGATTAGCTCTTAAAAAAGGGACAAGCTCAAATTTGCATCACAGGTTCATGTCTCAGGGGTCTGGCTTCTGTTTAAGTCTCTGCTACCAATTATCTGTGTGGCCATGGGCACATCACTTGGGCCAGCAGTTACTGACCCACCTGAAAGTGGCAAGTTAATGGAGACCTAGCCAAAAATCACCAGAAGCTTTTGGAAAATTCCTGATCCTTTTGTGCCTCTGCTTCCCTGTCTACTAAATGAGATGAGGGTTGCGGCTGCATAGCCTGATTTTTGCAGGCAAGAGAAGACAGCAGCAAGCAAACCCTGGCAACACGGTCCTTAAAAGGCAGGAGAGCCATGCTGCTCATCAGACTCTCGCATCACACCGCAGTGCGAGGAATAAAATGGTCGTGTGGGACTTTGTAGGAGATTTTTCTTGGTAATGAATCTCACTTTAAGACGTAAAACCGGTAGCTGTGCCATTTGCAGGGCTCCGGGTTGCCATGCGTAGAGTAACACGTCTGATGCTCTGACCTACAGGCAAGACAGAGGAGAGGAACCAGGAAAACCACATTTGTCTGTAGCTTTGGGCCTGCACAGGGCCACATTCATGGTGATGAGGCACCAGTGTTTCTGGCAGGGCAGAAGCCATGGGTGGAAATTTGCACAAGAAGAGCTCCAGGCAGTTTAGGATTTGGCAGAGTGATCTCAGAGAGGAGAACTCCTCTCCAAAAAGAGCAGCCCTTTGACAAGGTAACCCTCGTTTCCTCAGTCGAACTGCCTTTTGCAAGGCGCATCCCTGAGCTGCAACGGCCTATTGCATCTTCCTCCTGAAATCTGATGCTACCCAGCTTTGATGGTGATCGGTTGTTGACTGCAGAAAAGCTGAATCATGAAACAGAGGTTATAAACAAGGTTATTTTTAACAAAGGAAACGAATCCCACATCATGCAGAAGTCAGAGCAAGGGACTGTCAGCTAGGACTCATGGGTCTCACTCCTGCTCCGATATTCTTCATGCCCTGAAGCAAGTTACAGTCTCTCTAACCTTTAATTTACCTGCTTGTAACACAGACAAAGCAGCAGACTCCAGTTGTGCTTTCTTTGTACAGCAACTCTCCTGGTGTGACAGTAAGGTGGTGCTGGGAGCTGCGCAATGCCAGGGCCTGGCTTCCACCGTCGCCCAGCACCATGCAGGGCTATTTTCAGTCATGCAAAATGCTCACACGCAGTATTTCAACAATGTTCGTAGACACTTTGAATGCAGAGAGAGACTACCCAGTCTGATTTCCATATTTCACAGTCTTACATTTCGATTCCCTCATGCAGCCCAGTAACTTCTGCTTCATTTTGCTCACTGAAAACTCAAAATAGACACGTTTTATAGCCCAGAGTCCCCTGTTACATCCTTGAGCACTGGCATGCTGCAGGCTGTGCGCTGTAGGTACCCAGCCTGGGGGAAAGGAAGGCAAGCCTGGTACACCTACAGCTAACCAGGAAATTTCCTGATTATGCCACTTCTTACCTCTCTCACAGACTTAAATTTTCCCCAGAAAAGCATATTTCATCTTCCCTAGGAAAGATGTCTCAACTCAGGGGAGCAGGGGACCGAAGCTGGGACTGGCCAGGCTTCCCCGCGCTGCCCAAGGAATACGAACAACCCCACGTACAGATCCCTGGGAACCTGTCTTCTCTGCTCCATGCCCAAGTTAACAAGTGCTTTGGGTGCGTCTCCAACTTTACATAGATAACTACTAAGGTTAAAGAACTCTAGCTTTTTTGAAAATACCTTGAAAATATGTATATATACACACATATAAATTTATGAAAACTTTGTGAGATTGGAAACTCTTCTGCATACTTTCTTTACAATCCTGCTAGGGCTCTTTGCTGCTGGAGAGGCTCAAGTTTTCTTTGAGCTAAATAGTGATTTCCACATTGAAAATATCAAATAGAAACCAAGGCATTGAGGGATTGGACCCAGAGTGGGTTCCGCTCCTGCTGTCCATTCACTGGTGCAAAGCTCATCTTCACCAGCCTGCTGTGGCAGCAGCCACCAAAGCTGCACATGCTCAGGACACATACCAGCACCCTGGCACAGGTGCCCGGGCACCTCCAGCGCGGCCGTGAGAAGTGGAACAGGACCAACCTCACAAGCCAGTTCCTTCTTGCAGGTGCCTGCAAGGACATGTGGCCGCATGCCAGCGGATGGAATAACCATCGCCCCGTGCTAGTTATGGGGCAGGGATGCTGCAAGGCTGCGTTAATTAGTGCTTGAGACGCCTCTGTGATCTGTAGATGAAAGGTGATTTACAGCTGCAAATTATTGCTCTGCTTCATGTGAAGTCTATTATTTTCTGGTATCCCTCATTTTGACTCACCTCATGCCCCCGTATATGGTGCGGGGCAGGCTCTTCTCTGTGGGCGGCCATATAGGTGCTTTACATCTCCAGCTGGCTGCGTGCTTTAGAAGCGTGTGATCTGCTCGCAGCATCCATTCGAGGCAGCCTGGCCGTGCCTATGCTTGGGTAACCCGGGCTGGGATTTGCACAAAGCTACAGCATTTAGCAGATGGCTCAGCTGGTGGGTTTTAGAGGTGGGATTCGAGGCTGGATGCTCAGCTGGATTGTGCACTCAACCCTGTGAATGGGCAGAGGACCAGCTGGGAGAACCTTAAATCCTGCCGCAGAGAGGAGAAATGGGAATATCCTGGGTCTCTGTGCTTGGGGCTGCCCCTGGGAAGGGGAGGAAGCCAGAGAGGACCAGACAGGGGCCCCTCAGTCTCCAGCTTCTCATCTGTGTCCCAAAACCTCCTGGGCAGGAATTACAAAGCAGGAGAGGTTTATGTCTTCGGGAGGCGTCTGGAGCAAAGGTGGTTCTGTGAACAGCCCATGGATAGTGGAAGGAGCAGGTACATTCAGTGTCCTTCCTGCATTATGCATCACGGCATGCTCACCTCATCAGGCTGCAGCGAGCAAGCAACTTTTTGCTCTTTATTTCTAAATCAAGGTGTGAGGTAGTTCTAACAATGGAGGAAGCAATATCCTGATGCTGCGCACTGCACAGAGCTGCCAAGCACACACATGTGGGAGGGCAGGACTGGTGGCACTGGGCAGGTATGGCTGTCCAGGCACTGGAGAAATAAATTAGCATCTGGAAACGCTGTGACCCAGAGCAATTCCAGCATGGAGCAGCAACATTTCCTTCTGCTGCACTCCCTGTGCAGCAATCCAGCTGGGAAGTAAAGGAACACTCACACAAGCCAGCACAAGGCAGTCACAGATTTTTATAGTTGGAAGAGATCTCCTACCTCCTGCCTAGCCCATGAGAGTTTTCCCCCTCTCCTGCAAGGTCCATGAGATTTTAAACTGCTTCAAGTGATGAAATTCCCAGATAGCCTTCACATACTAGTGAACAAGGAGTACTGGACAGAGCCTCCAGTCCCATCTCAGCCCTCTTTCCATCATCCTGTTCCCCCAGCTCCACCAAACCCTCCTGGCAGCTGTTTTCCTACACAGTGAGTCGGTCCGGGACTCCATTACTCTCCCTGCAGACACAACACTCGCGCTCTAATTCCGGCTTTGCCTTCCTCCCAACAAACCCATTCAGGTCCCGTTTTCACAAGTATCGGCTGCAGCATAGAAGGGCACCCACCGCCTCGCCCACGCCACTGTGCTCCCCGAAACACAGGCTGCCGCAGACTCTCGCCTGCCCCTGCCATCTCCTTGGGGGCCAGCTATGGCAATGGCCCTGCTTGCCCCCTGCAAAGCCCTGTTAACATGCCCGTGGGCTGCCCACGGATGCAAAACATGAACAAATCCACATGCGGAGCAGAAACAAGGCTGCAGAGCTGTGCCAAGGTGGCAATATATAGATATGTATAGAAGGAGACTATTTCAGAAGCGTTTGTGTCAAGAGAGCTAACGACGGCTGCGGTCGTTCTCTGGGCCACTGTCACCTTCACACCCGCTTGCAGACTGCTTGTGGGGCTGTGAGACCCAGCGCTCCCCTGCATCCCATGCTGGAGGGACCCAGTGCTTCAGGATGATGTGGCGACCCTCCCCTGCCCCATGTTCTTGCGGTACTGTGAATCCTCTGAGGTACTAAGCAAGCTACAAGCTAATTCCTTTTCTTGCTGTTAAAGGCTGCAAGACAATCAATAGAGCGAGGCAAACACTGCTATGGGGAGCACCAGGGACGTAACTCATGAGAGCTCCCAACCCCTGCTGCGACAAGCCCCAGAGAGAGAGAAGATCTACTCTCACCCCCACCATAAAGTTCTGCCCCCGTCTCTAGCCTGCTGTTGCATTGCATTTTATTGCTGAAAAGTTTTCTTCAGGAGGTTTTGTCCTGGATTCCCCAATGTGCCGGGGCAGAGAAGCTCCGGGTCCACCGTCGCTCTGCACATCACTCACCCTTGCAGCAGCCAGACCCAGCGTTTGCTTTGAGTGGGTCCTGCACTGCATTCCTATGCTCCCCTGCTGACTGTGCTAACTACAGGAAATGCTGAAAATAACCCTGCAACACCTAACCCTACTCAAGCAAAAGTTGCTTTTAATGGTCGCAACTGACTATTAACCTTATATGTGTCACCACCGATGGGTAAGCAAAGATGCAGGACATGAGCATGGCTTAGAAAAATAATATTTTACATAAAAAATGGGCATGCCATGATCAGTTTGACACCTTCAATAAGATAAATCCTGGTAAACTATTAGAGATCTTTTATTTTTATCAGCTGAATGTTGGCAAATAACAGTTTTTAATAACCATGAATGACGATATCAAACTGCCACACCCCAAACTGAAACCATCGCTCACTTCTTCTGGCAGGTAGGGAGGGATTTCACAGCTTTCCTCCTCTTTTTAAACAACTGCTGCAGCAAAGAGATACTAAAAGGTGGAAAAAATACACAATATCTCGCGTGGTGGTGACATTGACAGATGTGATGGTGCGGGCTGTACATGACGTTGATTTTTTATTAATAACTCTGCACTGCAGAGCACACTTAGGAAAAAAAGGAGTGCCTGAGTGCGTGGGGAGGACAGCTTTGTTCTTGGGACTTGCAAAAGAAGGAACGTAACACTGAAGATAGGTAGAAACACTGGAGGGGAACAAGCACTCACAAGGGAGGCAATGGGCTGTGGGCGGTTGTGAGCATCAGGTATATGCAGCAAACAAGACCCCAACCATTGGGTATTCATTTTTTTTAAATGAGCTGACTCGGATCAGCAACAAGAGGGCAGGAAAAGATGCTCTCAATTTGTGGGAGCAGATAAAGGAGGTCCAGATGTTTTAAACAAAATGGGTGGGGAGTTTTTCCTTTGCTGACCGATGCGGTGAGATACCCACGGGACAACACTTGGTCCCCTCCTCCAGCGAGTGTTTCTGTCCCCCCTGGCCCACACAAGTCGCCCACGCGGAGATGCGCAGAGCCAGGCAAGACGGGGAAGGAGAGCTTGCTCCTTCTCCCCAGCCTGCAAAGACATGGCCGCCCCGTTCACCCCTCTCCTAAGCAGCCGCGGAGGAGCTGCTCTGCAGGGGGGACACGGGTGGCCGCAGAAGCAGTCAGGCACAGCCCCGCAGAGAGCCAGAGTGGCAGCACGCGACGAACACGCTGTCCCCAGTCACGTCGCTGCACTGCCGAGGGGAAGGAAACCGAGCTTCAAAGGGAGGGGAGGCAGGAGGGGCCCGAGTTTCTGGGGGCGGCTGCTCATCCAAGGGAAGAGTGAAAGTTTTTGCTCTTGGGATAATTTTTAAGGACGATTGGGTTTTGCTTTCACATGCCTTTTTTTTTTTTTTTTTTTTTTTTTCTTTTAATTAACTGTAAACCCCATCCTGGCTGTTAAACAGGGATCTGCAGAACTGAAGCTTGTATAAACGTAGGGATTTATGTTTCTCTGGAAGTGAACTGGCATTTCTGAGGAACCCCACCCAAGCCTAGCAAATACCGAGGGAGCGCGCTGACTCACTGGCTGCTGGCACTCGCTCCTCTCCCTCGATGGCCGGAGCCTGCAGCCAATTTGGGCACACAGAAGACGGTTGTGGTAAATGAACCCCCGTCCCCAGTGACACTACCGTACACTGGAGAAGTGCCTGCTGAAACCTCCGGCTCCCAGGAGAGGCTCGGATGGGAAGAGCAGCAGCACCGCAAGGCTGAGTCAAGCTGTAATCACCGGAGCGATGCGCTGAAGGAACCGGCGTGTTGGCACAGCCTCTGCCTCCAGCAAGGGCTGATAACCCGCCTCCAGTTCACAAGTGTTCAAGTCACCTGAAGGCAGAGGAGAGCCCTGCACAGCAGCCCGGCAAGCCCTGGCAGAAGCCCCTTTGCTTTGCTACACCATGAGAGCAGCCAGGAGGCTAGATGAGCTTGAGGAAGCTCTCAAACCATCCAGCGCTTCCTGCAGAAGGATCAGCCGAGGAAGCAAATCACCCCTGAGCACCAGACACAGAGAAGCCCAAGTTACAGAAATCAGTTCAGCCCTTTGCAGGTGTGATCTTGGTTTAAGGAAAAAAAAAAAAAAAAAGGCATTACCATGTTGTTAAAATGGCCCCTGCCTACTCAGCTGTCTGCTCCCTCGCATTAATGCAGTCGTGTTTGATGACTTGAGGGAAAAAAGTCCCTTTTGATTGCAGTGCTCCTGCCAGCCGTGCAGAGCCAGCCTCGCAGGCTGGTTCTTGCCTGCCTCATGGGGCATCTCCCAGCACTCACACACATCCCGTGTACACAAGGCCCCCCGGGACCGCTGGCTCGCTAACCCACCTGCCTGCATGCTCTGCCCCAAAGAACACCCCCTTCCCACGCACCTGGAGGTAGCAGCATCATCCGTGGGGGCACCTGGGCACTGTTTGCCTGGAAGAGCATGTGCCTAGCTCTTACAGTTCCCAAATATCTGAAAATCAACCAGCTGGGCTGGTCTTTCCCTCTCTTTCCCGATTTTTTTTTTCACTAGCTACCCATCCAATATCTGCTGTAATAAAAAAGGCAAAGCAGAAAACAATGCAGTCTGTTTGTGTGTTGTAAACTGGGAGAACAGCTGCTACTCCTGGGCTAAACGGGAAGCCTTGCTATGAGCACCATAAAAAGCAGAGTTTCTACTTTCAGTTGCTACATCACATTGCAAAGAGCGTCTTCTGCCAGCCTTGCTGTCTTTTTTCTAACTAAACTGGGTACAGTAATGGGGAACAACACACAGGACACAACTGTGTCCCTCAGTGTTCAGCTGTGCCTTTGGAGAGCCTGGGATGCATCCAAGAAAGAGAAAACTTGTTTCCTGACAGTGCCTGACATGCAGGGGAACCCCAACGTACACATCCCTGGTGTGTCCCTCTAAATCACAGAATTGCCCCCGAACACAACCAGCTCCATCTCCCCTGGACACTTTTCCCTGCGGATCAGAGCACCGACAGGCACCGTGTCTCGTGCACATTTCAGCTCATGTTGGATTAATGTCTCCATCTCCAATTTAAATAAACCTCCCCGAGTTATCGGTGGACTCAGAATGTGGCCAGCGCTGAGGGGGTATCTCCCTTTCCCAAACGGGTCTCCATTGCTTCCTCCGGTGTCACTGCTCCAGGCAGAAGCATGTGTCTGTCTTCATCAGAAGCTAAAAGCTGTTCTACATTGTACCAAAACACACAGATGCTTTGTTTAAGCATTACTCAGCTAATATCTTTTTTTCCATGATGTACAAAAGGTTCCCTACTCACTGCGGGGGAGCGGGAGAGGCCGGGAAGGATTGCTACTCCTCGCACCACCATGGCTCAAACCCACGGGCCTCAAACTGGGACGGTGTGGGTATCCCACCCACCAAGCCCTGCATCCGCCGCTGTGCTGCCGTTGAGCTGAAATCCTGGAAAGCCTTCCCGACGAGTTCGCTAGTGTCTGCTTCTCTCTCCCAGCCTATTGCCGGATTGCTTTATCCCCAGTGACAGGTCTTTTGGGGAATTGCATCGTCAGACCCAGAGCCCCTTTGAAATTTTACACAGCTGGGGGCACAAAAACAGCACAGCAGCAAGAGGAAATAAATAAATTGGAGATGCCTGCTCTTTGCTGAGAGTAACCCTGACTGATGGGAGAAAACTTCTGTCCTATTTTCTGTTTTATCAGCGGAACAGCACTTGACAAGACCACTGCTTGACTTTTCTTTTCTTGTCGTTCAGAGGGAAATATTTCTGCCTTAACAGAGATGGTGTTTCCTTACAGACAGAAAAGCAGCCCGTACCCGAGCTGCAGCACAGACAGCCCATCAAAGCCACAACAAAGATGCCGTTGTACTGTAACACGGCAAAGCAAACAGCCTGCGCCCGTTATCATTCAGGCCTCACATATGCAGCACTGTAATGACCATTAATAACAGCATGGGCTAAATTCTCATACCTCTGCACTGATTTTGGCCTTGTTCCACTAACAGCCCCACTCCTTTCCATAAAGCTGGCAGTGCAAGGAGTCACTGCGAAAATACAGCCCTCGGAGCAGCTGTATGGCATGTCCCTAGCAGTGCATTGACCTCCTCAAGGCTCCACCAGTGCACGGGGACTGTATCGCCATTTCCCAGAGGGGGGAAAAAAAAAAGATTATCTGCCTTTCTGTCATCATAACTCAGCCTTTATAAACAAGCATCATTCAGCTGAGGAAAACAGGGGCCCAGGAGGCAGTCGGAAGCCAGGACTTTGCTGGTGAGATGGGAAATCCCATTCCCTGTTTCCCAACACAAAGAGGGTTCAGGCAGAAGAAAAGCCAAGGAGCTTCCTCTGGCCCAGCCCCAAGGACTCCCCTCCGTGGGAAGCTGCAGATATTGGGAGTGCAGGGCATTTTAAGAACAGATTAGGCAAATTTGTGGGTGATGGGCAACACGGGGACCGTGGCGGTCCACTCCTGCTCCTGTGCTGGAAAGATACTGGAAGCAGGAGGAAAAAGCTGGAATTCCAGATGAAACAAGGCTGCAAAAATAATTTCCAGTTCCTTGAAACATTTTAATTGGGTCCTGGACACTTTCAAAAGTGGCAATTTGTCCTGCTGAGACTGGTATACCATGTCAAAGCATTTCCCGGCTGTATACACAATGTTTCAGTGTGGAGCAGGAACACAGAGTAAACACCCAAAAGGACCAACATCACCTAACCAGGCACATTCTCACAATGCAACATTTTTGATGTGATGGAAATAAAAGACTTCTTCCGGTCTAAAACTTTGACAAACATCGGCATATTCAAGCAATACACTTTACTTTCAACAAAACTGCTCCTTCAGCATCCCCAAACAGCTATTTTCAGGATTTCCTCCTAAAAGACACCCATTTTCCCCGGGGAGAGGGCAGGAGAGGGCAGGGGCCAGGGCTCTGGGAGAAGGGCTGGAGCCTGGCAGCAGCCTGCAGATTGGTTTTTCCTTGGCTCCCTCTAGTGTGTACAGTCCAAAATGTGATTTAACACATACATTGAATTTTATGGACTTGACACAATCTAAAGTAGATTTAATACAACAGGCACTTAAAATGTATTTCCAGATAAATTGTTTGCTGTGGTAGAAGTTCTATTATTTCACACAGAAAAACAGCTATTGGGGCAGCGTGACCAGCTGGCCGCATTTTGCATGCTCACAAAGTCTGTTTTCCTATAGTTTTGAACCAAAAATTAAAAGGTCAGAAAGACTCTTCTGCAATAGCAGCTCTGGCCTATTTTTCACCTATCGCTTTTTCATTTATTCATATCTTCCGCAGGGACTAATCTACCTATTAGAATAATAAGGTTATTTTCTGTGTCTAATCTAAGAAAATAAATTAAAAAGTCTAAACCTTTCATTAGATCTGAGAGAGACAGAATTTCTCGGTCAAGGAGAGCTGAGACACTCAGGAATATATGTCCAGCAAATAACATTTATTAATTATGCATATTCATACCCACAGCCATGGACGCGCAGGGACTAATCTACCTATTAGAATAATAAGGTTATTTTCTGTGTCTAATCTAAGAAAATAAATTAAAAAGTCTAAACCTTTCATTAGATCTGAGAGAGACAGAATTTCTCGGTCAAGGAGAGCTGAGACACTCAGGAATATATGTCCAGCAAATAACATTTATTAATTATGCATATTCATACCCACAGCCATGGACGGCAGGGGCGGGCAGCCTCCACAAGCAGACTCTTAGAAGGCTGCCTGCAAACTAATGTGTTAAGTAAATAGCTCTTTTATTGGTCTAAGTAGTCACGTAGTAAAGAGCTCACATTTCCAAGTATCCGTGGAGCAAAATAATGGAAAAGCTGTTAAAATCCAGAGAAAGATAGATTGCATTATATTGCCTAAATTAAAGCCTAAATTGGTACGGATGTAAACATTAAGGTTCCTACTTTCTTCCAGTTCTGAATACCAAGCAGGACTTGGCCAGCACATTTTTTTTTTTTTTCCCCCCTGTAAATTTTTTTTTTTTAATCTTTGCTTTTATTCTAAGGCCAAAAACATGACTGTACTGGAAGGAGCGGGTCTATTATGGCTTCAAGTAAATAACGTGCCCGTGACAGCTCACCCTCTCCACTGCCTGCCTGCCTGCCAGCCATGAGCGGCTGAAGGAGCCCGTGGCTGATGCTCAGCACCTCTGAGCTCCTACCTCCACCCTGGAATGCAGATGGAGCAGGATGAGGGGAGGCTTCGTCCCTGAGGGCATATCCTGATTTTTACAGAACCATCGTAGAATCATTAAGGTTGGAAAGGACCTTTCAGATCATCAAGTCCAACCGTCAACCCAACACCACCACCACCAGGCCTACTAGACCATGTCCCAATTTCAGCTGGGATAGTTACTTTTCTCCCTAGTAGCTGGTATAGT
>JMFS01024822.1:0-17321 GCA_000699545.1 Podiceps cristatus | reverse complement strand
TTTTTTTTTTTTTTTTTCCCCCACCCTCCCCTGTATCTTCAAAAGAAAAAAGGAGAAAGTTCCAGCTATAAAAGGTATTCGTCAAGAACAGCCATCGGCCAGCACCACAAATGAGCAACTCCAGTGTGAAAACACTTTCAAAGTTCTAAATGAGTTGTCCCTGTGGTAATAAAGAAAGGCTGTTTTACAGCATGACAGTATGTAAGACAGCATTGTCAGCTATAGTTTATTTAAAGCACAAGGCCTGTAACAGGAAAATAATGACTTTAATAAAATTTACTATTGACTTTGTAGGCTAAAATCTTTCTGTCATCAGGAATACAGAAAAACAACCTGCCTGAAAGCCCTTCACTTAAATATATTCCTTTAATATTTCAAAGCAACTTGTGACTTTTTTTTTTAATATACATGCTACTTCAAAAGATACTGTAGTGGGGTGGAAATTAGTATTTTTAATAGAAAGTTGGAATTGCTTACATAAGGGAAAAACTGGTAATGACCTATGACACTGTCTACTGAAAGCAACATTTGAGGAAACTGCAAAAGCAGTTAATGCAATTCCTTGAAAAGCTGTATAAAGCTATGTCACAAATGAATGATTTATAAATTACTGAACGTCCTTCTCATCTAGAGGATATCTTTTAATCATGCGCTGTAGTTTTCTCAGAGTGAACTCCAAAGAGCCTGCTGCAGAGATACACAGAAATCTGCAGCATGTTAACAAGGTTGGGGTCATTTCTAAGAATTGAGGGGGGAGCAAAAAAAGAAAAATCCTCACATTCGGCATGATTTTACTTTCGAACCAATTTGATTAAATGCACTGTAGCTAGCTGGTAGTGTGTAAGAGGTCACGCCTTTTATATGAAAAACTGCAGAATTTTCATTCCTTTAATGTTTTTTTACATAGTTAAAATAAACTGTGGTAAAAAGTTTCCCAACAGCATATGACAGCTCAATTTAGAGGTGAAACCTTTTAATAAAATCTCATGAAATGAATGCTTTGGTTTATGCACTCTGTTTGTGTTTCCCACTGGAGTGCTTAGCATTGTGAAGCAGTGGTTTCTTTCTTTACTGCTGCAGAGCAACATCACGAAGGAGAGTCTGGAGCCTTAGAACAGAAAAGATGTAGCTTAGCCACAGTAAAATTGTTGATGGAGGAATCTTAATTTACAGTGAAAATGCTTTCCTCTTGACTTTAAAAAAATGCTATTGTGCATTAATTTACATTGCAGATAATTAATTAAAAATGAAGAAAAATATTCCACAGAGGCTTTTTAGAAAGGACTCTAGGGTCTAGAAATAGTATTAAGAGGGGAACCAATTAAAGATTTATCTGAGAATGAATAATTTTGCTAGGACGTTGACAGTGGAACTGGCTGAAGTCACATTTGTTGTAGCTTTGCCTTGTTTCATGCTCCTCCACAAAATCCGTCTTATGTTTGCTAAGGGACATATCAAGGAAGAAGTAATCTTTCCATAAGAAAGCACAGTGCCTGTCTTCCCTAATATGCTGCATAAGAACCACCTTAAAAACCTTCCATAATCTCCCAAACGTTTAAACATGTCGTTCATGGAAAATGTAGTTCATTTCCATGTTCAGAAATGCGGAGCTCATTCACCGCTTGAGAACAAGGAAGGAAAAAAGGATGAGGATCAGAGCAGGACCAAGTCTGACAGAAACAACTTCTTACACCATATGAATTATACTGGCTCAGCCTATCCATACAGCCAATATGTTATCAAGTGTTGCCAAGAATCAAACAGGCAATACAATATAAATCACTGGGAGGAAGTATCTCGTTGAGTGAATGCTGTGTAGGCCCAAAAACCATAGTTCTGCCAGGAAGATGGCTGTAGAACACCTGCTATTTTAGCTTTCCGTAGTGGCTTAAGAAGCTTTGCTGTAGTGTTGGCCCTCTGTTATATGCCTTTGCGGTTTTCTGCAGTTAGGAATATGGTGGTTCTTGCCATGTTGTTCTAGCCTTTCATTTCATACCAAATTTCATTAGGTTTGTCACCCTGATACAGACTGACATAGCAAACATACCTACCCAGAGTTCGTCTCTGTGCCTACTGCCCTCATCTGTCAACGGTCACCAAGACTTTTGGTGTTTGCTCCAATGTAATCTTAGAAGAGACATTCTAAAAATATTTTTGGTTTTATAGGCCTACCAGATTTTTATAAATATCAAGTTCACTAAGGATGAATTACTACTCTTAAGTGCTACAGCTGGCTTCAGCCCTGAAAAGAATATAAGAACTAGAAAAGTTGCAAAATCTTATTTTTGTATGACTGCTCAAAGACTCAAGGGTAAGAAGAAATGTGTACTACCACCTACAAATATTTAACTAAATATTTGAAATAAAGTGTAAAATACAGTGCAGATTTTCTGTGTGACACAAAAGGAGAGAAGGAGACTAAGATGTCTCTCTCTAGGACAGACACTTAAGGTGTCCCTCCTTCACTCCCTCCCCCATCCACTTTTCCCATCTCATGCCATGGCAACTAAGGACTTAGCTAGGGAGTGACCTAATGCAAAGGATGTGTTCAAACTTGATCTGTTGCAAGAATAGGCCTCAGGCCTCATATTCAAATCGGTGTTTCACTTACTTCTGAAATAAGATGTTGAATCCATTTTTAAAAGACCCACTTTTCAAGACATATCAGCCCTCAGAAATTTGTCCTCTTTAGTAAGAAATGCTGAGAGCTCATTGCTTGGAGAAAAAATCAGGACTAAAGAACCTCAGTTTAAATTTTGGAGCCTGTCTTCGACTCCAGTTCTTCAAAGTCTAGCCATTATGTTTTATCCAAACTGCAAGGGGGTAGTTTTATTAATTTCAGCTGGAGGTTATTTTTCCTTTTATCTTATTTTTCAAGGCATGTGTGAGCAGAGGGAAAGACTTCAAATCTATAACTCATCAACTTTAGCAACTTTTTTTTTTTTTTTTTTTTAAGGCAGGATTCAAATAATTTAGAACACAGGACATTTATTCATTAAACTCTTTTCTGGGGTCCCAGAAACTCCAGCCTTCCTATTATATACTGGGCAGGAGGAGGAAGATCAGGCAAGACAAGGGAAAAAAACCAACCATTTTCAAGTGGACCTTATCTTTCAAGCCTTTTAGGGGTGTACATATTTCATTCTGTAGTTGTTCTCTTTGCACTTTTTCTGACATCACTTTGCTGTTCAGTAAAGATATTGTCAATTATGAGCTCAACTGCAGGAACCACATTACCTCCAAAACAAAAATAAATATCACTTCACAAAGACATGCCATGTAAATAGTGCTTTCTAATGTGCACCTAAAAATAAAACATAGTCCTGAGAGACGAGATATAATGCCTAGACAGTTTCTAGTCATACCTTCTAAGCCCTGATAAATAATTAATAGCTTTATATCATGGTATCTACATGTGAGACATCTGAGTTAGCCAGATGCTGGATGGCTTCATTCAAGTATGCATATAGCCCTTAAATATTTTCTGCTCTGAAGGATCAGCTGACACACATAATTGATGAACCAATGAAGTTCATACTTGCAAACAAGGTAGAATTGGTTGGGAATGAGAAGGTCAGGGGCAGCCTTCAGTGCAGTGACCATGAGATGATGGTGGAGCTCAGGATCCTGAGAGAAGGGAATGAGGCAAAAAGCAAGATCACAACCCTAGACTTCAAAAGAGCAGACTTTGCCCTTTTCATGAACCTGCTTGGAGAAATCCCGTGTGGTGTGGTCCATGAGAGAAGAGAGGTCCAGGGAAGCTAGCTGATTTTGAAGGACCACTTCCACCAAGCTCAAGAACAGTCCACCTCAAAGCTCAGAAAATCTAGCCAATGTGGCAGGAGGTGTGTGTGGATTAATATGGAGCTCCTCATAAAATTTGAACACGAGAAGGAAGCATACAGGAAGTGGAGGTAAGGTCAGAAGAAATATAAAGACTCTGTTCAAGTATGCCAGGATGAAATTAGGAAAACCAAAGCCTACCTGGACCTGAATTTGGTAAGGGCAACAAGAAGGGCTTCTACAGGTTGGACTTGATGATCTTAAAGGTCTCTTCTAACCTAAATGATTCTATGTTTCTATGATTCTATAGGTATATTAAAAGTGACAGGAAAATTAGCAAAAATGTGGGCCCAATGCTGAAAGACTCAGGAGACTCGTGACAGGGTTTATGGGAAAGGTTGAGGTTCTCAGTGCCTCAGTCTTTACTGATAAAAGCTGGCTTCAGGAATTCTAGGCCTCTGAGATGCATGGGAAAGTCTGAAGCAATCATGACAGCCTTGGGGAAGCAGGACCTGGTTAAAGTGTATTTTAAAAAATCTAGGCACACACAATTCCATGTTGCCTGAAGGGATGCATCCATAAGAGCTGTGTGAGCTGGCCAATGTCATTGATTAGCTATGCTTGATTCTTTTTGAAAGATCATAGTGACTGGGAGAGGTTTCTGAGGACTGGATGAAAGCAAACCCACTGTCTTCATGAAGGGCTAGAAGGAGGATTTGGGGAACTATAGGCCTACCAGGCTCATCTTGATCCTTGGATACATGATGGACCAAAATCCCAGAAGCTATCTACAGACATGTGAAGGACAAAAAAGTGACTAGGAGTAGTTGGCATGGATCCATGAAGGGGAAATCATGCTTAATCAATATGATAGTCTTCTATGACAACTAACTCAGTGGATAAGGGTAGACCAGTAGATGCTGTTTATCTTGACTTTTGCAAGGCTTTCAATACATTCTCTCAAAGCTTCCTCATGGAAAAGCTGATGAATTATGAGCTAGATAAATGGACAGTGAGGTGAAATGTAAACTGGGAGAACTGTCAGACTTAAAAGGTTATAACCAGCAGCTCAAAATCCATTTGGAAGCCAGTCATTAGGGGTGTACCACAAGTGTCAATATTGGTGCCAACACTGCTTAACACCTTCATTAGTGATCTGGATGATGGGGCAGAATGCACTGCCAACATGTTTACAGATGATCTAAAACTGTGAGGAGCAGCTGGATGTGCTGCCATCCAGGGGGACCTTGACAAGTTGGAGAAATAAGCAAACAGGAATTTCATGAAGTTCAACAAAAGGAAGTACCAGGTCCTGCACTCAATGAGGAATAACACTATGAATGAGTACACATTGGGGACCTATCAGCCTGAGAACAGCTTTGCAGAAAAGGACCTGGGGCTCCTGGTGGACTGAAAGCTCAACGTGAGTCAATAGTGTGCCATGGAGGCAAAGAAAACTAAAAACAACCTGGGCTGCTTTGAAGATCATTGCCAGCATGTTGAAGGAGGTGATGTTTCCCCTCATTTCAGCACCAGTGAGATGTCGTGGTTTAACCCCAGCCTGCAACTAAGCACCACACAGCCACTTGCTCACTCCCCTTCAGTGGGATGAGGGGGAGAATTAGAACAGTAAAAGTGAGAAAACTCATGGGTTGAGATAAAGAGAGTTTATAAGTCAAGCAAAAGCCATGCACCAAGCAAAGCAAAACAAGGAATTTATTCACTATTTCCCTTAGGCAGGCGGGGGGTCAGCCATCTCCAGAAAAGAAGTGCTCCATCACATGTAACAGTTACTTGGGAAGACAAACACCATCACACTGAATGTCTTCCCTCCTCCTTCTTCCTCCAGCTTTATATGCCGATCATGATGTCACATGGTCTGGAATGTCCCTTTGATCAGCTGGGGTCAGCTGTCCCAGCTGTGTCCCTTCCCAACTTCTTGTGCACCCCCAGCCTCCTCGCTGGTGGGGTGGTGTGAGAACCAGAAAAGGTCTTGACTCTGTGTAAGAACCGTTCAGCAATAACAAAAACATCCCTGTGTTATCAACACTGTTTCCAGCACAAATCCAAAACATAACCCCATAGTGGCTATTATGAAGAAAATTAACTCTATCCCAGACAAAACCAGAATGAGGCCACATCTGGAGTGCTGGGTTCAGTTCTGGACTCACCATTACAAAAGCAACAGGTGAGGTTCTAGAATGAGTCAAATGAAGAACTGCAAAAATTATTAAGGGACTGGGGCATCTGTCAAATGAGGAGAGGCTGACATCTGGGACTGTTCAGCCTGGAGAAGTGAAAGCTCATGGGGGATCTGATCAATCTGATGACAGAGCACAAAGAAGATGGGGCCAGTCCTGTCTCAGTGGTGACCAGTGGCAAGAAAAGATGCAGTAGGCACAAACTCAAATTCCAGTCAAACTTAAGAAAAAGCTTCTTTTTTTACTGTGAAGGAAGTTGAACATTGGAACAGATTGCCCAGAGAGACTGTGGAGGCTCCATTCTTGGAGACATTAAAAACTTGACTGGATATGGCCCTGGGCAACATGCTGTAACTGATTCTCTTTTGAGCAGGGTGGTCCAGCTAGACAAACTCTAAAGGTTCCCTCCAAACTCACCTATTCTGTGATTTTCTCATTATTATATGTAAAATCTCTGTAGTTGGAGATCACATCATACACAGAGATAAAAGGGAGTGCTGAAGCAGTTTGCAGAGGACCACTTCTCTTTCAGTAAAACTCAGGAAAACTTGATTTTTTTCCTCTTTTCTCTCTTCTTCTCAGATACTCAGTTGAGAAAAGGAATCGTTTTCTGGATTAAATTGATTGCTCATCTCTACATCTCCCAAAAGATCCCACATTTGAATACTTCTATTTTGTTATTGTTGATCGGTTTGAATAGAAGCTGATCCTGCTCCTGAAGTGTTTGGTAGGAACTGAGACAATGGCTTCAGCCAAAGCCAACCTGATACACTGAATTGTAGGCTGTTTACCATAATGAGGCATGAGGAGTGTTTAAAGCCCTAAGAGCAAAACTTCTTCACAGATATGGAACTGTTGGAATGACATTATGTACAGAATCTTCCTTTTGGAGGATAACAGTTACAAGTACTGACTTCAATACAGTTCAAGCTGTAGCTGTACCTTCCTTTACCCTGTGCTGTGTTGTATGTTGAGAACTCTAATTAGCATATAAAGATGCCTCATAAGCAAATAACATCACAACTGCAAGTAATTATTTGATTATAGTAAGAGTTGTCTATAGCAAACCCACAGACTCTAGAAGAAAGTTATCCTTCTTGTCTAGATCTGATCATTCATTTTGAGAAAACTTTTATTCTTCAGTAGATGTTCTGCCCTTTCATTTTTCTGAATCTCTTTTGCAATCAAATAATAAAAGAAAAAATGTTGATTCCCTTGTGTTTTACAACCTCATTGACCAAAGTGTAATGCATTCCCTTTTCCCAAAACCATTTAAGAGGCAGGTAATTTGAACAATTCTAGCATCTTCCTTGCTTTTGTATTCACATGGTATAAACTAAAATTATGCTGTGCTGCTAAGAAGTGTGTAACTCAGATATAGAATGAGCCATTTAAAGAAGTTATTGATGCCAACATTAAATTTACAATTATTCGTAAAAGAAAACCATTTGAAGAATTCCCCATGCTGCAAGTACACAAAATACTTTGCTACGCATAAGAAGTTACATTTATTAATAGCCCTTTTTGTCAGAATCTCATTCCACCAAAGGAAACTTCATTCTCCAATGGGAATAAGAATCGCATGAACGTCACAGATGCTACAAGTTTATTCATCATAACAAAAAAGGAGACATCCAACTATCTCATAACAATGAAGTTTCAAAGTAGGCAGCTGTCTAAAATGTAAGACACAAGATTACTTAGATATAAGAAATAGTTGTAATTAATGAACATTTTTAACTGCACCCTTTTTTCCCCCTTGGGTTAGTATGTAGAGCTAGAAATGCTTCATGAAAACCTTGTTCTCATAACATTTAACTTATGTTACATATAATATGAAAATTTATTTATTGATGATGTTTTACTTATTCCCTTGCAGTGAGAGTATATAGAGATCTCATATCTACAGCCTTATTTTTCCAGCCATCTGGGCTATAATCCTACTTAGAAACTTTTTTAGAAATACCACAATTATTATAAGAATCAAGTATCTCACATTGACTTTGGTAGGATATGTAGTTGATCAGTAGTTCAAAAATCAGAATGATCTGAAGCCAGGAAAACGAGGATTAAGGGCTATAAAAGGTATATTTGCATAACCTGTTGTTTAGGAATATAATGTTTTAAAAGTGTAAATAGCTAGGTTATAAAAAACAGGTTCTTTTTTTAGGTGGGATGTTTCTTGCATAGAAGTTTTGGTACAGACATAAAATTCAGCTATTTAAAGCTAGAGTTACTTAGACTTCTGTATTTTAAAGATTCATTTTTCCTTTCAGTAGGAGTTGGGAAAAAAATTAAAGGTAGAAATGCCTATAAACCCAATCTCTTATTGAAAGCAGTTAATAACGGAGTATACAGGCATCACTTATTGCTTCATATACTACTATAACATGTCTATGTCTTTCTCCATTATCACTAGTGCTTTGGATTTTTGGTTCTCAACCAAAGGATCCCAACCTTTGCATCCGTTTCATTTAAAATGAAGAATGGAAGGGCAGATGAGGTGGCAAAAAAAGATGTTCTAATACAATTGACAGGATGATACGAGGGGTTGTTTTTTGAAACAAGGTCTCTCTGTAATATAGATGAGGAGGACAGCCCAACAGTTTCACATCTGTTATAGGAGGACTCCCTTTGACTGAATACATATCCTAAGGGATGGGGTGGCTATCCTGCCACTGAATACGATTTTTAGGTGGCCCTAGATATGGGCCACTACCACCACCCCCACCTTATTTCAAAGCAATCTCTACGTATCCCCAAAGTCTTCTAAGAAATAGGAATTCATCTTCACAGTTTCTTCTTTGAAGTAGTCTTTCCCGAGTTGACTTGTACCCTTCAAATGCAGCCTTCCTTTGCTGGCCTAGAGTGTGTTCAGATGTCTTCTGTCCAAGTTCTCTGCACCTACCCTCTTGGCTTCTTGGCAGCTATGTTTTTAAAGGGCTGCATCAAAACACAGCTTCAGATTGTATTATGTAATCTGTAAACAATTTGCGGATATTCCAAAATATGACACCTGCTTTTAGATGAGAATTGGATTTTTTTCTTTTAGGAAAGATTCTCCTGGAGATATTCTTGAGTTTTATGCACATAAATTTAAATTCCTAGTTGGGAACAAAAAGGGAAAGCCTAAGGTCTGGGAGACTCTATGTGATCCATAGTTGCAAGCATCTAGGTGAGGCTTGCCTACAGGACCATTGTAGAGTTGGTGACCACAAAATTCCAGAGGCTGTGACTGAGCCTCAGGCAGGTTGTGATCCATGAAACAGCTGCTGAGCACGTGAAAATCTGGCTCTGCTGAACGCTGTGAGGCAGGATCTCAAATATTGTGAGTGACAAGACTGGAATGCCACCTTCCTGAATTTGCACAATTTTTACAAAGCAGGCAGGGGTCAGAGCCTGAAATGCTTGGAAAAGGACCCCAAAGTCTGTGGTTCTGGGGGAGAACAGAAAAATTCAGAACTATAAAAAGTCATCTTTATATAATTAGAACACCCTTTTCAATATGTGTTTACATCATTTAGAGACATAGTTTTACTTAGAAAAATGTAGTTCACTGTTTTTGAAGTGGTCTTCTTTGAGTCCTTGATTATAGAAATTATGTTTTAAAATTGTGTACATCTGATAAACTCAGAACTAATGAATAGAATAATAAAACAAAATTTGACATTTGGCTAACTCTGGTTATGGCTTATGGCCAACATAGGCAGTAAATAGCCCTAGCCTGTAGACTGATTTTCTATTAGTGGTTAGAGTCTATTAAGCATGCTGCTAGCGCACATATTCCAGTTTAGCCCCATTTGAAGGGAATACATTTCTATGGTTGGAGATCTCACCGTGGGGGCAGTGGGGTCAGGGACCAAGATTTTCACATCAAAACACACTCCTGGTCCAGGATGCAGATTCACCAAGAGACAGTCAGGGCTTTAGACATTTTCTATTACATCAGGAACTGCTACTTTTTATCTGGTTTCAGATTAGTCCATCTGCAGTTAAGGGGACCATGACACACTGATGCTGACCTTCCTGGCTCTAACTTCAGTCTTAGGGTGCTTATGACCTGAAAAGCTGACTCTGCATACTCTATTCTCAGGAGGGTTTTCCCTGATGTGTTTATAGTAGTATTCATAGTTCAATAGTAGTCCTGTCAGGCTATGGGTCAATTCACTGCTTTTACATTAAACGTATCTTTTCTTTTTTCTTGCACTGTTATTCCCATAACATCTCACTCTCAGCTTATTCCAGGACTTAGCCAGACTGCTTATAGGAAGGTCAAATGGACTTTTATTTTGCCAGAGATCTCCATTTTATTTACTGTCTAATGCAAAATAAAGACACTTTTTTTTATTTTTTTTTTTACTCCAACATCAGTTTTACTCACCAGGCCGGGCTGTTCTAAGACCTCTGTTCAAAGGACTTACATGGACCAGTGAAGATGTATATGGCAGAGCAGAAATGAATCTGGCTTCTCACAGCAGATGGATGTCTTAACTACTGACTCTTCTGAAATGAACAAACTCTGTTCTCTTCTTCTTCCCTCTCTCTCTGGAAATTAAAATCTGGACCTGTGAAATTTTTTCCAATTAAAGTTTCAATGATTTTGGCATGTTCTAACAAAACCATTGCATCAAAAATGCCTTATACATAATTGGCTGAGCCAACAGATGTCACATTATGGCTTAAGCCCTCCTGAGCACTAAGGATCAGAAAGTGGCGTTTTTAATAAAAGAGCTTTTTCATCAGTAAACCCCAGACATGACCAGTAGATAGATTAATGTCTGTGTGCATCCAAGTTGCCCACAGATGGTAGAATAATCTTGGACTGGTTTTCTTGGACAATGACTTGAGATTTTCTTCATAAAACATCTTTCTAAAAGCCATTAAGATCTGTCAGATTAAAATAAAATCTCCAATGCCTTGAGGAGCCAGAAATACAAAAATTATACAATTCATTCCTGTTTATATAAGGCAAACACAACTCTAACTTTCTTTTCAAAATATAACCAGTAGCTAATTTTCCTGTAACCACTTTCATAGGCACTTATCATTGTTTAATAACCATAATATTTCCAAGACAGGTTTTGGGTTTTGTTTTGGTTGTTTTTTTTTTTTTTTAAACAGTTTCAGTTATCTTACCACACTTCCAAATCAATCTTGATCCAAACCTAAAATTCAATAAATACTACATTATCTCTAAGGACAAGTTTGGACATTCAATGTCATAATTTTGAGAAATTTCACTTAAGCTTTGGAAGCAAAAGAGCGTACCCTTCTTCTCATGGACTTTGAGTAGTTATTTAGCCTATTGTATAGCCATGTGTACAGTCATTCACCTAGGGATTTTAAACCATTTTTGATTTTGGCTATTTCTACACAGACATGCTATGTGCCAATTCAACCTTGTTCTATTTGCATCTATGTGATATGATTTATCATGCCGTAAGTGTGTTCCCCTAGTGCAGTAATTTTTATAGGGCTAACCACAGTGCTATATTAAGCTCAGCTGAGAGCCAGAGAGGGAAAAAATCTCTATGGTTGTTACGCTTGCCAACCATGCCAAGGAATTAATTCTGAAAACTAAATTAATTTATGTAAAATACATCTCTCCCTCCTATTTTTTTGTGATCAGCAATAGATTATTTCTTATACTCTGTTGTCAGATGTCACTGGCAACATACCAGCGTCAGAGAGTGGCCATGCTTCCAGTAGAAGGAAGTTTGGTAACTGAGAAATTTCCTTGGTCGCCTTTAGTAGAATTACATACTGCTGTGGTCAGAAGAAGCAATGAGCTGTGATACATTTTTTCAGAGGCTTTGATGTCTATCTACAGACAGAACATGAGGTAGTAGTAGATTTTGGCATGTCACATATATTCATATAATGTATGTTTTCTTATTTACATGTATATATATATTAGACAGTATACACAGATGAAAATTGGACAGAGCTTTGTGAAAACCTCTGAAACAAAGCAAAGAGAATTGAAGAAGGTGGAAAAATTTTCTAATGTAAGTTGGAAAAAGCATCATATAACCTGAGAAATAATGAGGGGGCTCTGAGGTATGGCATAAAATACTCAGAAGGTCAGAACGCAGGCAGTAGAACTTTAGTGATCCAGAGGCTTGTATTACAGAGGCAGATGACATGTTAAGAGAAGAGTCTTCAGAGAGTTTTAACATGTCTAGGACTCACAGGAAATAAAAATCCTCACTACCTCCCCTTCAGGATAACCACAGGGAGGCACAGGAGGATGAAGATCAGATCAAGCAGTTCTGCAGGCTTTGTACTTTCACTTAGCATGTGAGAGTGTCCAAGACCCTCTTCAGTTCCATCCACCTGTGGTTTGTCCAACCAGAAGGACATTTTCCCTTCTGGGATGGGGTTTTACTTCCTCTCAGAATTTCAACCTAGATGAAAAAATCTTTCTTTCAAAAGTTCAGTCAAAATCAATAACTTTCAGTAAGAAGTAATTTCAGCTTTAGTGAACTGTGGGGGTTTTGGTTAGATTTGGTTTTGGTTTTGGTTTTGTTTTTTTTAAGGGAGGAACATTGGGTTGAAAAATTAACAGCCAGCTCTAGATCAAACCATTTGTAAGTCCCAACACAGTCATGTAGGACTCGAAAGCTAATTGCTCATAAAGCTGAACACTTCTTTACATGTGCAACTGCCATATCCTTCACCAAACTTCAAAAGAAGGGGCTTGGAACTGAAGATGGCCTCTAAACTCTTAGACCCTTCATTCTATATTCAGATTTCTTTTACAGTCTGCACCAGAGAGTTATTACATTTCTCCATTTGACAGGGAAGATTGAGCCAAAGTCTCCTCCTTCTCTTGATTTACAGGAATATAATTAATTCTCAAGTCAACTGTACTAAAAATGGTGTAAACAAGAGGAAGAACCAGGCCCCCAGGAACAGAAGTACTGCAGAAGCAGTCATCACTTTTAAAACACGGCAACATTTCAGAAAAACATTGCAGATGCTTTGGCTCTGTCCCTCATCCAAGCTGAGCTTTGCTTTTTGCCGCTGTACTTTGCTTATTTCTACCAAGTCTCCTTAGGCATTCATGCTAATACCTTGTACTTGATATAAGATGAATGTTTTATAATTAGGCATACATACATGAAATACCCAAAACTATATTAAGCTTAAACACATTTTCAAAAAGTTGTAAAACACTCTTGCCAGATTCTATACTCTCAAGTGGATTAATCTGAAAAACAACTGGGACTCAATTTAGACCTTCCTGGCAGCAAGCAAGAGAAACGTCAAGCTCACAATTTTACTTTATTGAAGACCCTCTTAGGAGTCCATCAGAAAGAACTCTATCTGCCTGATATCCAGTGATCAGTGGGAGGTAATATTTAGTTTATTAATGTGGCTTTGATTTTTTTTTCACACTGTTGATGAATAGTAGTAAACTAGGACCTTGATCCAATTTCGCCTTCTCCCTTTCTGCAAAAAAAGGCAATGAAACATAGATAATGTTAACAAGATCTTGCATAATATCAAAGTGCATTCAGTAGGTCCCAAGTTATCCAGACATATATTTTGTTTGCACACTAGAATGTCTGAATTAAAACATATGCACAGAAGCTGAACACAATTTAAGAGACCCTTTGCTGAAGTCAAGGTTAATTTTGAAACAACCCTTCAGTTTCAAGGCAACTGTATGGATTAGTAAGTGTCTGTGTTGCACAGAAGAGTGGCTTTCACTGGTACTTGACAATACAGGTAAACCATCATAGTGTTCTGATCATAAATAGACTGCAGCTTAGTTACTAACAATGGATTTCAAAAATGAAAGAAGCCAAAGCAAAATGTAGAAACTTTTTGCCCCATTTTCTTCTCAATAAATCAGAGTGAATTATAGATGCAGGCAGGGATGCTGTCTCAAATGTTATGATTCATGTTTTCCAGCATATTTTATTTATTTATATTACTATTTATGGGGTTTAAGTTTGTGTTGTTAGTGAGTGGGAATATGTTGGGGCTAAAACACCTGACTGGGGTAAAACTCACATGGAATAAATACTCAGACCTCGAAAATACAGTAGAAAGTAAAAATCCAATGGCAGTAATATAGGAACTCTTGACTAATACCCTATTGCAGTGAACCACATATGGAGTTCCTTACTTCCATCGGTGACTTCTGTGGGGCTCTCGTGTGAGTAAATGCTATTGGTAGAGGTGTAAACAGTTCACAGTCCATTCCACACAATTAAAAAGCTAACAGGCAGGCAGCTAATGTTGTTGAAAAATCTTTAGAGTGATGCTCTGGCCTTCAGCAGTGAGGTACTTCACTGATAATGTCTGAATGATGCAAACATCTGGACCATGCAGAGTAGGTTTCCTGCATCTTGTTGCAGCATGCGCTCCACACTAAAAGTTTAGCTGGGATTTGTTTTACATTTCACCAAGGACAAAATGAGGAAGAGTATTGGTCCTGAGGGAAAATCTCCAAAACATTACTGCTTGGAATAGCAAATAGGAACTTGGAACATAATCTCCAATACTGCAAGCATGAAGAGACCAAGAAGAGACCAAACAGATGCAGAGGTAGCAGTGTATATGTCAACATCTGTGCAAAAGTAAACCAGCTATGCAGAGGTTTTGGATTTTGCAATGATCTCAGTAAAGGAGGAACTGACCTCAACAAGATTAGAAGAGATAATACACATACAATCAAGCAAAGCAGAAATAACCACTGACCAAGGATTTCAGAAAAAAGAGACATTACTGCACAAAAAACTTACAGGAGCAGAGCAGTTGGTCATGGTAAACATTAAATGTTATATTTTACCATACAAAGGTACTTGAAAAACCCTCATGAATATGTAACCTGTAACACCGAGGAAGAGAAAATATTAATTTGAATTGTATTAATTGGCCAAATCTGACCAATTAAGCTTATTTCCATGCTTCCCTTTGTTTTGAGGAAAGCAGAAGTTCAGAAAAAAAAAAGTAAAGTAATTGCAATGATTTACTGGCTCACTGATGGATTCAGCGGATGTTAGGAGAACTTCTGTTTTCTGTCTCAACACCAGGAAACAACAATTAGACCGTGCAATATAAGCATCTACATATAAATGGAATCACTTTATCACATATGATAAGTGTTGAAAAAGAACTTAGGAAAGGTCGTCCAAAACCTGCCCTCTTATTCAAGAAGTGGTGTGCCCATTTAAACAAGTGGATTATACTCAAGCAACAAGTGTGATCCTTACTGATTTTTTCTTAATAACAGAGGGGTTACAATTTGAACAACCAACGTTCAGACAGTGAAAGTGCTCAGCAAAAGAAAACAAGGTCTACTTTCAGTGGTAATGTGGAACTCCTTTTTCAACAATATTTTTAAGACTGTTTTATTCCTTCCTCTGTTTTGTGGAGACTGCTATAGGACATCTGTTACTTAAAATGGCTACTTTCCTTATTACATATTGGTAGCTCTAATAAAATTGTGTTTATCCACAGATATATAAAACAAACAGCATTTTTCTGGTATTTATATATAGTATTTACAAAAAAGGTTTCTAGTGTGGAAGTCAATCCAACCTAATCAGAGATTTTCTGTCACATTTACCTTGGTACCAGGACTCGTATCCATCTAGGAAATTATTTCTTGTAGAGATACAGGGCCAAATTCTCCTGTCAGTTACACCAGTATGCACTTGGAGTGACTCCAAATTAGTTAAAAATCAACAGAGGTAGCTTAATATGTTCTGGTGTAAATCAGAAGAGGATTTGGCTTCTGATCTTTTGATAATTATTCAAGGGTAAACAGCACTCACTTGCATCACAGGAGAGCGCTGGAATGTGAAAGATTGGAAAATTGCAAATACACTGAAACAATAAATTTAGGGAATTCAGTATAAAATGCCCCTTCTTTACTGTTCCATCCATTGTCATTTCTTGCAGAATACTCTTTAGAGGATTGATCTGCACCTAGGACACCCACAGGATGTTGGTTTATTATGTTTGGTATCTTGTAACTGCTACTGCATTATGAGATAAGAGTTTGTAGCAACACATGGCAATAGGGGATCTGTACGCCCATGCTTCATTACTTCTTGACCTTTCAGATGATACCCAATTGAAAAAGGATCAGTTCTTACATCTGGCAAAAGCCTAATTTACTAATATGCTGTCCTCCTGAGTCACTGCTGTAATACATCTGCTGAACTTCTTATATATCTTGACCCCTGTTAGTTCATTGTTGCGCAGTTACTTACTTTTGACATTCTTGCATGCATAACCTGGGGGCTGCTTTGGAACTACAAACTTTGGGGTTGAGGGGTGAATGGACTTTACATTTGAAGTGTTCCACATGAGACCAAACCAATGATGGATCTTTAACCCAAAATTCTCAAGGCAGTCTTTTACCAAAAAAAAAAAAAAAAGAAGAAGAAAAAGAAAAAAGAAACAAAAAAACCAAACCCAAAAAACCCAACAAAACCAAAAAAAAAAAAAAAAAAAAAAAAAAAAAAAAAAAAAAAAAAAAAAAAAAAAAAAAAAAAAAAAAAAAAAAAAAAAAAACAAAAAAAAAAAACAAACAACCCTCATACACTGCCAAGGAATTTAACTTGGCTCAGAGCTCTCAGCATACTAATTAGGTCATTGCTGCAGTCTTCTTCCCGCAGTACCTTCAGAAGAAACTGTTCTGCATCCCACCTGCCCCATCAGCTCTCTGACCCCACACTGTGTTTGTCACCACCATTCAGGGGGTTATCTGAACTGGACCAGGGAGGAGGGATGAATCCTGATTTGAAACCTTGTTAGAAATGCCTCTTTTCAGGTAATATTTTCCTCTCATATTTTAATTCATCTCAGTTTCTGAGATCCTGTTTCACCACTTAAGCCACAGAAATGTAGATACAGAAATAACTGGACAGGGGGAATCGGAGGGATTTAACACAGGGTTGTGGCAGTGTCAGTCCATGTTGGCCCAAAGTGACAGTGGCCACAAGTTAGTGTTTCATAGAAAACTTACGTAATGACAGCAAAAGAAACTATTTTTTAAAGAAGTAAATGTCATCATGTAACCACATATAATTTTTTTTTCCTCCATTATTAGCCATCTGCTTCTTCTAAAAGTTACTCATTTCAAAGCTTGAAGCTAATACTACCAGATTTCACTTCTGGAATGGATTCATTCTCCCAGGTTTTGTTATACATGTAAGAGAAACAGAGTAGGATCCTATCTTTGAGTATCTGGAATACTGAAACATATAGTATAACATATACAATATTATTGTACAGAAATTTTGCATGCGTAAGAAGAACTCCAGTGAACATTATAGCCTTAACCAACGACATCCTTCTCTCTAAATTGGAGAG
>JMFS01024821.1:0-11092 GCA_000699545.1 Podiceps cristatus | reverse complement strand
AAAAAAAAACAAACCAAAAACAAAAACCCAACATCAAAAAAAAACACAAAACCAACTTGAAGGAGAACACATGCTCTGTGTAGGAGATGAGATTTACAGTGGAGAAAACCTTCCAGAGTTACAGAAAGATCACAATGACTATTGTCTCCTTAAATCCCTGTGATGCTAATGGGTTGACATCTTCTTCAAGGGAAAAACAGATCACAGCATACATAAGTGTTGGGTTTGGACTTTATTCTGAGTTAAGAAAACAAAAGACATGCAACATGTACTTCCCTCCAAAAAGATGTCCCTTACCGCCCATTGCTTCCCTCCTGCCCGTGGCTGCAATGCAGATGGGCCGTGAGCAGCCGTCTCCCACCGTTGCCATGAGTTCACAGCACTGGCTCTCCTTTTCCTCTCTGTTGCAGAGGTGTAGTTCGTGAGCAATACTAATTGAGTGCGAGGAGATGCATCCTCTCTCTCTTACACACAAGGCTGCAGTTACAACTGCAGCAAAATTTGAGACGCACTGGTGTGGGTTTCAGCTTGGGTAAGACTTTACTGGAACTGATCTGGAATTTTTGGAGGATTATTTTTTTCATCCAGAAACACTAAATTGTTTAATCAGAGATTCCTAAGAGGAAAGGTCTGTTTCAATGAATTTCCTATTTCAATTAAAAAAGTTAATGTCCCAGCATTTTCTAAATGAAAAGGTCTGCTTTTCTGTTTGCAACATGAATCGGTCTATGATTAAAACAAACATGAGTGATCAGAACTGAGTACCAATATCTGAAATGAAAAATTTCAGTTAATTCATTGTGTTGGTGTTTTTGTTTCATGAACTTTTAAAAATGTTTTTACTTTTAAAGGACTTAATTAACTTTCCTTCCTCAATCCTTAAAATACCAACTGCTAGGTCAAAAAACTTCCAGTTTTCTGACCCTTAGCATGGCATTTGCTGGATTGCAAGGCAAAGTCACTCCCCTTTGGTTGCATGTCAGTGGTGCATCCTCTGTCTTGGTTCATATGGAGGAACCAGAGCTGTAGCTGGAAAGAAAAACATGATCTTTGATCGATAGCACCATGGTCTCTTAACTTCAGGAGATGACTTTTCAGCAGCCCCAGCTGCTTGGCAAACAAGCGAGTCTGGGGGCCAGAGAAGAGCCCATGGTACCTCTGCCATCGTGGTGGCTGTTGTAGATCATGTACTTTGTGCAAAAATTATGCAACTTGTAAAGTCCATTTTAGTCTTGAGAAGGAAACACAGTCTGAAGAGTTCTCACAAAGTAGAGAAATTGTTTAGCAGTTCTCGTGCTAAATTCTGCACGAGATCTTCCAGAAAGATAGTATAGCCTCTTATGTGGAGTTATAATAACCTCATAAAACCGATATGAGGTTGATTCTTCACTCGTGCCAGAGCACCAGAACTTGGCTCATTCATCCTTTGCGTTTTCAGTTCCCATATGCACATGAGGTATACATTTTGAAGAATGAAGGCAATTGATCATGGGAACAGCTTGCTTAGGGGATGTGGTGAAGTCTTCAAGACTTGCAGTCTTTAAATCACAATTGGACATTTTTCCAAAAGACATGCAATACTTCAACCTGAAATTATGATGTTGATGCAAGAATTGCCGGGCAAAACTCTGTGACTTGTGCTGTGCAGGAAGGAGGTCAGAGTAGGTGATAGTAATGGCACCTTCTGGTCCTATTGGTGTCTGTTGGGAGTGTTTGGGGATTTATTAGTTACTATGACCCGTACACTGTGCCTCAGTTCAGCGTTTTATTCAGTTTGCTGTTACCATGAAGACTATTCACATTGCTGTAGCAGTAAAAAATGATCTGAAAGCAAAACTTCATCCTTTCCAGAGCTGCGTGCTGGTGAGAAGGGACTGATTGCCTGGGTGGTACAAGTGGTTGAGGTCGGCGGAGGAAAGAGGATGAGTTGTCCGAGCCACCCGTTGCTGGTGGAGGACCCCGCGTAGTTAAGCTGTAGGAAGACGTCCCCTTCGAGATCCAGCTGTGCCAGTGGAAGAGGTCACTGCCCTTGGCTGCTCGTCACAGCATCCCAGCCAGAGGTTACTGACCTTGCCCAGCTGCAGCCGAGCGCTGCCTGTGAGCGCTTCCTAATCCACTCCAAGCAAAATCAGCCGGATAAGTTCAGTTGGTTTAAATGGCTGATCTGAGCGAGCTTGGCCACTTTTGTCTGACGGGGATGGGAAGCCGTGCCACAACACACACCGGCAGCAGAGCTGGGAGAGCGGCAGCTCTCAGCTGGCAGCGGTGCCGTCCTGCCGGAAAAGGATGCCTGTCCTCAGGTTCAGAGCTGGCTCTCACTTCCCCTTTCTGCTGCCCAGTTCCCACTTTGGAGACTCTCTCGTTGGGAACAGATGGTTAGGCTCTTTATATTACATATCTAATTATCCTGTGGCACGAGGCGCTTTTTTTTCCCATATTTGCACGCACCCAAGCCCCACCTGAATTCCACCGTAATTATCTTGACTGCACCTCCGTCATACCGAGTCTGGGTTACAGGCACATCCTTTAAAAAATTATTTGTTTTATTTATTCGTCTAGGAAACAGAAGTTCACATCCTGTGAGTTGTACTGGCCTTGTTTTTCCTGTTCATTTCTGGCATTACTCTGCCACTACTGTGAAAATCTGTTTAACTTGTCAGCTCCCGGCAAGCAATAATTGCATTATCAGCTCTATCAAGTTATCAGCGAACCTATAAAGCAGCGTCTTTTCATGAACCCCTATGCCTTGCAGCCTCAGTGCTTGCAAAGCATCACACATGAAAGAGATCGCTGTGCCTGGCATCAGTACAGACTTGTGCTGAGACCGGCCTCATTTAGTGCAAGTTTTATTACCCGTGGAATTTAAAAAGGATGTTCGGTGTAGCATGTCTGACGGGCAGGAAGCAAACTAAGGCTTGATTTTTAACTCTGGTTAATATCCAAATATTTTGTTGTGCAGGAACTGCTAATTTTTGTTTAATCTTTTCAACAGCTACTGAGCCAAAGTCAGCTGTGGTCATAGCCTCAGAAAGGAGGCTGAGGACTTGCTTAGCCAGCAGTGATATTCTAAATTTAAAGGAGTGTAATCTGGTCAAATGAGGAGGGAATCTAGCTTAGCATCGGTAGTTGCTGTTGATTTGAAGAAGGCGCATTGGTTTATAAAACTGCTGCTCTGTGGGAGGAATTTGAGGATGGCAGTCTTCAAGAACTGACAGCAGCCAGTCCGCGCTAGTTTTATTTTATTCTGAGCATAATGTTAGTTGGCATGTGATGAGATCAGAGTTTCTATTAGATGTTAATTGAATTTATTACAGCGGTCCTTGCTGGTATCGCTTCAGTGGAGGTCCTGTCAATGTTTCCATTATAAGCTTTGTTTATTAGTAATAACACAGCCATAAAAATTCTCTCCAGATTGAAATGTAGTGCACAAGTTCTCAGCTGAGATCCAAGAACATTTCTCTTTTCCTTAAAATTTGAAGGAAATTGGTTTGGCCATGGTTTAGTTAGAATAAGACAAAAATAGGATTTTGGCTGCGTTTGGACATATTTTACATTTCTTTCACTAAAACAGAAACAAACATTTTATAGGCAATAATTTTCTTTACTGTTTTTATGTATAACAAAATTAAGGAACCAGACAGTAAAAAGATTTTGTGTACAGTTTAACTGGCTATCCACATGTGAAAATATGGCATAATTCCCCATCTCCTCAGCAAGGGGATTCTGTTTTAAGGTCGGCAGTGAGGGAATAGGGGTTGTTACGCTCTGCAAGTACCGTGTAGGCATCTCCTTTTAAAAAGAAGACATGTACAATACAGGATTAGATCATGGATTTGCTAATCTAATGTCTTGTATGTAGTAGTCAGCACCAGAAAAGGATACAAACGGTCTCCTAATAGCCAGTGATTAACAAAGGAAGCCCACGAGGGAAGATAAACTATAGCTTATGGGCCTTTAATGGTTGTCAGATGCCTTGAAACATGGGGATGTAGATGTAGATGTCAAACAGTACTAATACACTTTTTCATTTCTCTCCATTCTCCTTTAGTTTCTGTAGCTGCTTTTGATAATTTGATGTAAATAAACAACCCAGAAGCAGGATGATGTCCCCACAGACACCTCGTGCAGCCCCCACAGAGCACTCTCTAGCTGTGGGCAGTTTGGGGACTGCCAAGGCGACATGGTCTAAAACCTGAGAGTGCAGAGGTGTACTGGTGCCCAGACTTTTCGTGTCTGCAGGCCAGTGTGCTGGAAAAGGGAATTCACTCTCTCTCTGCTCCCAGCTCCCATCAGCTGCTGTCTGTTCACCTTGAGGGATCAGCAGTTGCAGTGGGTGATGCCCTGCTCACCAACATCAGCCTTGCTGTCCTCATTCCACCTAGGGAGGCCAGCCATAAAACAAGTGGCCTGAGGCTCAGCAGAGTGCTAAAGGGAAGATAGTCCATCTTCTCACGGTTGGACTCCCCCTGCTTCTTGGTGACACACTACTTTGGGGTTTTTTTGGAGACAGGAGAGAGAATGATTTTTAGGTGGAGCTTTTGTAGGTTTTGTTAGTCTACAACGCCCACTAGATTCACCTGGAAATTCTAGGATTGCTTTAAGTTATAAAGCTGCTGTCAGTGTTTCCCAGCCTGTTTTGCTGAGGCCAGTGCTATGTATGGTCTTTCTTTTAAAGCCTGTTTTATCAGGTAAATTTAGTTCTTGGGAAAGGTGTCAGCCTGACAGTACTGGCAATCAAAGTCGTTTGATAATCCTTCATCTTGATTACATTGTTACTCTATTATCATTACTATTGAAGCTGACTGGTAAAGGTACTAGCCCCATAATTTCAGTGAATGATCATGTACTAAAGTCCTGATCTGGAGGAACAAGAGTCTTAAGCTTAGTTGCTTGCCCTTGGTTCGTGACTGCTAACAAGAGCTCTGAGGAGCTGCAATTGCAGCATCCTTGCTTATGGAGTGAATGGCTCCTGTACCGAGACTGTGACACCACCATTGTGTTTTGCAGCAAGAAACTTGTTGGTTTGGATGACACATGCTTTATCTTTATTTAGGTTTTAAACCTTTGTGCTAGAAGGTTTGTAGCTGCTCGCTGAAGGAGCCACTAAGGCTGTGGTGTTGATGGCCAGCACGGTAATCATGCCCACAAGGCAAAAGCCTGGGCTGGACTGGGCTTCTGGAGCTCCGGGCCCAGCCGCCCTGCGGGCTGGTCCTTCAGGGAGTGTGGGCAGCCGGGGTGGCACTGCCACTGCAGCCCTAACCAAGCCCACAGGGAAGGGGTTAATGGCCCTCTGATCTACACTGGCATGATGTGGCATACTGGATTTCCAGAGGATTGCTATTTTTTTTTAACGTGAGTCCCAATGTTAAGCGTAGGCTGCCAGATTAGCATTTTACTTCCTAGGCTGCTATTGTGTCAGATGTGACAGAGGCTCATGCAGATCCGATGGAAGGATTAGAGTGTAAATACATATTCCTCAGAGACTTTGGGAACATGAAGTGACCAAAGGAGATCTTAGAAGATTAGGTGGCAGAGGTTGTTTTATGGTGCATAAGCATGGCTTCTCAAATGTGCTGGAATTTGGTGCATGCTCATGAGAACATTCTCCATAAGCACTTGCAACATGAGATAAACTCAATGCGGTAATTAAGCTGTTTCTGTAAGCCAATAGGAAGGGGGTGAAAGAGTCATTATTTATGTATATATTTTAGTGTATGGGAAATTACCTGGTACTGTAGCGATAGGGGCTTCATACAAACTTCAAATGCTACTGCCAGCCAGAGAGATCTCAGTACTCTGCTATGCTGAGTGACTGGGCTGCTCCGAGGGGCTCTACACTTGGGTTCCTCTGGAAGGTCTTCATAGCAGACTGCGTCTCCTTGGGCAACATGAGCCAGCTCTCACCAGTACTGCACCACTGGAGTAAAACCTGGCTCATCACCAGCAGCCAGGTGTTGATTTTGTCCAGCACATCCCCAAATGGCTTACATGCGGCTCTCAGACACATCACTGTTCTTTCCCTGTATACTTAGAGCAGACAAATCCAATGGTTGTGCTAACCTTCTCTTCGCTTAGGTGATGAGAGGATTAAAGCAGGGCACCTGGGGGTCTGAGTCACTGAAGTTTCCGTCGTTGGAGCTGCAAGCTGTATTGAAAGCTGAAATGAGGAGGGAAAGCCGAAATTGAGAAGGATACACGTTTCAGGAGCGGAAGCACACAGAGGTGCGCTGTTGTAGCAAAATATAAAGCTTTGTTAGCTACTGACTAGGCTATTTCTGTTTAAATATTTTCATCAGAAAATCTGGTTTCAGGCGAAACTGAAATTTTGAGCTGAAAGCTCATTTCAGAAGATTTTGTCTTTGTGGAAAACCCCAAAAAGTACCATTTTATAGTCCAGGTTGAACTAGGGTATCAGTAATTGCTTCTCCTACGAAAAGCTGATGTTATCTATCCATCAGTGCGTGGAAGTGTGTGTGGAGCAGGGGGAGGTGGTAGAGGTGCACGTGCGTTTTCCAGCCTGCTATCGCGTGACCTGAACTGAATCCAAATAGTTCAGAGGTGTACCGAGATACGCGGCATTAACCCATTCACAAGTTTGAGAAGGAGGGAAGGGAGATACTTACAGAGATACCACGTTCATGTGAACCTTGTGGGCCTGCTGTTCAACTGGTGTGAATTGGTCTGGCTCCATTGACCTGGAGCTATGCTAAGTATGCATTAGGGGGACTGATGCATTCAGGCAGATCTTGCTTTGTTTGCATTCATTCAGGAATTGTGCCAGTACCCAAAGCATGACATGAGCATATATTTTAGAATTCAAAAATATAAATCTGGTGGATTTTGAATGTGCTGTATTTTTTTTTCCCCTCTGTGTTCATTATTTATGGCACTGGAAAGTACAAATTAGCATGGAAAGTACAAATTAGCATGGATCCTAAGGAAGTGTTTGATGAGGAAGATTCCTTTAAAGGAGAAACGTTTAAGGGGCCAATTGTTACTTATTTTATTAAGCATATAAGGGTTGTTTGGATTTGTGTCCTGCCTATAATTCCCGTGTTTAGAGCAATGCTGATGGGAAAATGGTATCCAGCAATTTATGAAAGGTGATACTGTGTCAACAGACAGGCAGTGGGTTAGGACATGTGACAGTAATCTTCCACGGCATTCAGAGCATTCAGACCATATGCTTTAAAACATCAGTAAAATACATGTCAGAACCACTTCCTCCCTGTGCCCCCCTCCTGAGAACCACAGCGGGGGGGACGCTACGGAGGGGAGCCAGGAGGCTCTCTGTAAAGGAACCGGGCTGTTGGGGGGGGGGAAGAACAGACGGACGGACCTGCAGCACCTTCTCCCAAATGAATGAATGAATGAATGAATGAATGAAGTTCAAACGTGTGAGGAAGTGAATGGACGGGGGGCAACAGCTGCGTGACGTTAGCAGGACGCAGTGGACCGGTGTGAGGTTTACTCACGAGTATTTACTGACTGCTATTTGGACAGTCTCGTTGCAGCAAATTCATGGAAATAAGTGGTGGAAGCATGGCCATTGGCTATTGTTTCTACTCCTGCTTTTCTGCACTGTCCTGGTTTTCATCTATAGGTTGTTAAGAGCTTTTTAGAAACACACCATGTCTTAGCATATATAGTTTTCAGTGGGGATGAAGGCTAAGGAATGTTAATTTTTGCCTTTGGAGGCTAGCATTGGGGAAAGATTATTTTTCAACTCAGTCAAAGCTCCTTGTCAAGATGTCCCATCTCTACCCGCTGCTCCTGCTTAGTGAAGGCAGGGGTTGCAGGTACAAACTCCAGTCACAAAACTCAAGTGAATAATTTGGGAGCCCTTTTGAGTGCACGTACAATGTGGAGGATCGCAGGAAACCCCCTTTGTACCCCTTTAGCTCAGCCTGGAAAACTGGGAGTTCAGACAGGAGGAAGCACCTCAAACCACAAATAAACTGTTCTGTTCATTTGAAGGTAATGGGCCAAAACTTGGTATTTTTACTCAGGCAGAACTCTCACTGAAGTCATTAGGCACTGTGTCTGAAGGGCAGCAGGTCTTGCTCTGGAGTTATTTGTTAGGACCAGCATTTCTGAACCACCCACTGGTAGCGCTCATCTGCCTGAAAAACAGGCGTCTTGGGAAGGGAGCAACAGGGGAGTCCTGTGTGGAGGCAGAATGGTTTACATTCTGTATTAATACTTATTTAACAATCATAAAAGGAACATAAATGCTTAAAAATTAAACGTTTTTTTTTTTTGTTTAGATATTAAACATTGGCATTTCTCCTCCTCTTGATTTTTAAATCAGCCTTGAAGGTCGCAGGGGCTGGTTTACAGTCATTTCTTGCCATGCCTCCTAGGTAACTTTTTAGTAGCACAAAAGCTTCCAGGCAGGAGAGGGTACCAAACAGCTAATTGTAATTACAAGGGTTATTTCGAAATGTGTGTCACTGTTTATTCCTGTTGAGAGGTGTTCCTCACCTTTTGAACTTTCTGACTGCCAACCTAGGTCATCCAAAGTGTCATGCAGATTGATATTTCTGAGTTCAGCACAGTGTAGAGGGGAATAACCCATTCAGGCCTCCTTGAAAGATCAGTGACAGCTTCCTTAACTGAATAAGAGGTGACTCAGTGTTTTATGAGCATCTCTCAACACAGCCATTAGTTTTATCAGTCTGAAGTTTTAAAAGACAGCCCTTGTGCAAACAGCCTCTAAGTCAGTGCCAGCTTGCAAGCTCTCTTCTGCCAGCAAGACCTCGCCATCACTGCCAACTGCTAAATCCAAATATCTGCGTAGGACTACCCACGGGGGAAAGTTTCTCAGCTGGTTTGAGATAGTCCTCATGTCTGGGGAAGGGCATACCGCTTTGCATTTCCTCTTCTTGGGCGAGGGGAGCAAACTGAGCTCATGCAACTTTGGGCAGCTTTGACACTGCTTGTGCCAGTGCTGCATCGGCAGCTCAGACCTGCTGGTGTAGCGACAGCTTTCAGCCTTGCCCCTGCACCGGGGCCGAGGAGCCTTCGTCACCCCTGGCTCTGCATAACGCAGGGCTCCCTGGCAGCAGGCTGGCTTGGCTCTGGATCCATCTTGGGCTCCAGCTCCAGCGGTGGTGGTGGCAGTGGCAGTTCAGCTCCCCGGCGTGAGCAGCGCTGGAGGGCGACTCAAGGAAGCTGTTGGTGAGTCTGTTCCTCTGCTGCCACCTCATTCATGCCCTGTTGTGTAGCTAGCCAGAAAGAAAGTTTCCTTTAATCTGGCCAGTAAGGCTCACTGCCCTCCCTCAGTAATCTCCAGTGCTGCTGCTTGAAATAGAGATATGTCTTGAGACACCCTCATCATAAAAAAAATTGCTTCAAGGCATTCCTCCCAGAAGTGAAATCTCTGGGATGCGTTCGGTCAGCCAAGAAGAAACTGTGTAAGAAAGTTCCCACAGTCATGCTTCCTCCTAAGCCATGGAGCTGGACTTGGACAGACCTCCACAAGTAAAGCCATTTTTAAGCACATTTCTGCCTTTAGTCCATTTGCTTCGTGCCCATCATTAGGTGTGTTTCTGGGTGGCAGGGCAGGCTCCCTGGGAGAAGCGATAGGCAGCTGTGAATACCCCTCTGCCCTGACTTTCACGTAGCACACATTTCCTGACACGTGCTCAAGGGGATATGATGCGCAGCTGCGCTACTCGCTGCCCCGGCCATGTCCGCTCAAAGCAGGTACTCCGCTCTGCCCTGTGGGTATCAGCTCAGGAGGAGAAAACAGAATGGCCAAAGATAAGTCTGAGTTTGAAGAGCTAGGAAGAATGCTACTAGTGCGTAATGTACTCCGTGTTCTGTAGAAAATGCATCAGAAGTGTGTAGGGTTGCAGCCTCCTTCTAACAGGTCTCCTCCTTCCTGCCCAAACCCTCCCAGTTGTGCTGAGAATGCCAAGGGGATAAAATTGCTGGAGTTTGTATTGGTGGCCACCTCAAAATGCCCCTCTGGGGAAAAAACACTGAAGGGATGAAGTTTGGTTCTGGGATATTTGCTACAGCTGTTGCAAAGGTTGCAAGGCTTGCAAGCGCCTAACTGGGAGTGCCTTTCCTTCCCCTGCCAATGGTCCTGAAACGCTGCGTTCTCACACCCATGCAGAAGAGGCAAGAAGAAAACCCTCCAACTCCCTACAGAAACCACGCTCAAGCCTCCTGTTTTCCTGCAAGAGAGCAAATCCCCTGGCTGTATCCGCCACCTCATTCCTCAGTGCTGTTTGCAGAGGCTGGAGGAACGTGCTCAGGCAGCAACCCAGCTTGGAAGGAGAGCTGACTGAGCTGGGGGAGACTGGCGCAGAGGCTGAACAACTCCTGTACCCCTGTGGAAGTGACAGGGAAAGCTGCGTGTGAAGCGGGCACATCTTTCAGCAGCAGGTTGTTTGTCTTCTCACTCTTGATTGTTAATGACCATGAAATGCTAGCGGGAGGCCAGCCAGGACACCCATTCTATCTCTTTCTAGCTTTCAGGGATCCCAACACTTTGGGGTAATGAAATAAACGTAGGTTGTCACTCCAAAATAACAACACTTTATAAAGTGGAAATGCAAATTTCCTGTGGTATCCCTGAATAGCAGGTGGTATTTCCTGATGTATTGTTTCTGACCTTCAGGAAAATTGATATTATGAACTGACTGAGGAAAATGAGTATGGTATCAAGCTTCAGCAATTAAAATAAACCAGGGAGAGGATAGTAAACTGAGTAAAGCAACAAGCAGCTTGGATTTTGTATATTTGTTGTTGGACTTTTTTATAATGCTGTGAGCACTGATTGCAGTTAAGATGCAGAACACTCTTTTTACAGAAAAGGCAGTGGCAGAAAGAAAACATTTACTATGAAGTTTAATTGCTTTTAAGGGCACAAGCAAATAATCTGGAATAATTAATGGTATGAGTATTATTAAATAAGTAAAAATTAGCCGGGTGACAGGTTAACTAATCACAGAATCACAGAATGGTAGGGGTTGGAAGGGACCTCTGGAGATCATCTAGTCCAACCCCCCTGCTAGAGCAGGGTCACCCAGAGGAGGTTGCACAAGATGTAGGTTTTGAATATCTCCAGAGCAGGAGACTC
>JMFS01024820.1:0-10018 GCA_000699545.1 Podiceps cristatus | reverse complement strand
TAAAATAATAATGTTTTATATATAAATGAGACATAAGTAGGCGATATGTATATGTAATACAATAATGTTTATTATATATTTGACATACATATATGGATATGTGTATGCATATGTATATAATATATATGCAAAAGGGAATATTTTCAGAATGCTCATATATATGATATATGTAAAAATCAAATAATCCATTTTTCCATGTTCCTACAGAACACGTAATGGGCTCAAAACACAACTCTACAAGTTAGATATCAGGAAAAATGCTAACAATTACACTCCTGGATCACATGGAACAGACTAGTTCACGTTGCTGAAAATGAGCACAAACAGGCTGGATGAACACCTGCTAGTCATGATGTAGCTATATTTTAAGATAAGATTACTTTTCAGCATCCCGCCAGCCCTATGATTCTATATCCTTCTAGACTTTTAAACTCTGAACATCAGCAATGCATTTAACCAAGCTGGTGCAGCACTGAAAGGACAAATTCCTTCTTTGGATATAGGTGTTATGCAAAAAAAAAAAAAAAATAAAAGGGGCTATCTAATGAACATACTCTTCTGTCCAGCAGAGAGTGACAGTCCTTGCAAGATGTCTCCAAATGACATAAAAGAACACAGAAGCTTAAGAGACAGTGTGTTATGGATGTGGAACAAAATTTGAAAGTGGTCACCACTTCTGAGACAGGATGGAGGGGAAAAAAAAAAAAAAAGCCAAATAACCAGGTGTGTTTGTGTTAGTAACCAAACGTTTCACAGAATGTAGGTTTTAATATGACAATGCTAAAAAAACTAGGAAATTTTCCTCTTTCTGACAATGACGGGTTGTTTATTGCTCAGAATGTTTGAGCTTCGCAAGCACCTTAAAGGTACCTAATGCATCTTTGCTATGGCAGTCTCCAAGCCTCATGCAAAGGTATTGCAGGGCTTTCAGGATCTGATAAAAAGGAAGCTGTTTGGAAAGGGCACTACTAAATAAATGCATTCTAAAATAAATGTTGAGTAATTCAATCATCAGAGTGTATGAACAGAGTGAGCTCTGAAGTGAAACACAGTGACAAAAGAAATTAGCGGAGCCAAGTTGCTAAGCAGAGATAAATAGAGGTCTAATTGGTTTTATACATCTCAATTGAGGTACTTATTCATGTGCAAAAAACTCACAACATTAAAAATAATTTGATTTAGAAATTGTTTTCATGGAAAGCATTTGGTATGAAGTTCCTGTATCAATGTAATGTAGTGACAGCAGAAGAGAAGATATTTCCAATTAAACACTTGAAAGCTTCGTATCCATAAATTAGTTGGTAGGCAATAGAGTTCATATGAACTGTGGCTCTGAATGGAAAAATATGTTCTCTTCAGAAAAATCAGGCAATTGAGTGATATAAACCTAATCTGAAAATTCTGATAGGTCAGTAGTTATCTCTGTAGTTAAATGAAAATTGTGCTTTTTAATATGTTTAGCTGTTGTTTTCTACTGGTGGATATCAAAGTAGCTCCAAACATTTGGGTGCCCATATGAGTCAGGGAAGCAATTCAAGTACGGACATCACTTGTTAACTACCTCTTTAGTATTATTTTGTATCAGCCAAAATTAGTTTGGGATGCCATTACCCAGAACCTTATCCAGATAAAATAAATTAGCTAGTAGCTAAATTATCCAGTAGCATGCCCTGTTTTTTTCTCCTGTTTACTTATCAGCCAAAATTAGTTTGGGATGCCATTACCCAGAACCTTATCCAGATAAAATAAATTAGCTAGTAGCATGCCCTGTTGTTTTCTTCTGTTTACTTCTTACCCTGTTCTTGCTGCTCAGTGAGACAAGAAGGGTGAGAACAACCAATTTACCAGGTGACATATTCCAGCTGGTGAAGGATGGAAGCTTCAAACCTGTTTACTCAAGATGGAATTAAACCTGGATGTCTGACTGAATGGGGTCTTTAGTTGCTAGAGTTTGCAAGGTGACCTCAGCTCTGTATGTGAGGAGTCTCAGCTGGTCAGTGTGTGGTAGCTGTACTCTGACTCAACCCACTTCTTCAAAAAGTTTCCAAGGACCTAGAGCACTAGGTCCCAACTATTTTGGCCTCATCCCCTTCTTCTTTCCTTTCTGTTATATGCCACGCACTGCTGTCATCTTACCTGCTGGGACTTCTTTGTGCAAGTGCCCTGGCTACTATCACTTTCTCTTTGATACCTACTGATTGTGGCATCACCAGCATGAAAGTCACCGCACTCTGTCCAAAAATGCTCAGTCGCTGAGGTGGTACTTTTACAGGTTTGAAAAACACGGTTTGACAACACCAGTGGGGAAACTGAAATCTTGACTACAGCTCCTGACCAGATCCATGTGGGCCACATTTCTGATGGAGGGACATGCCCAAATGAAGAACTTTAGGCAGAGTTTACTGCAGGTTTCCCAGTGAGTTCAAGTTCCAGCTTGGGGCTACACACTTCCAACTTGGCTGCTTTTATTTTAAGAACCCTGTAGGCACAAAAGCCCTGTATTTGTTGTGGCTTTGAGAAGAAAGGTACTTAACAAGTAAGTAAAAGTTTAGCCAGAACACCGAGAAAACAGTCATGATTAAAGCCATAGTTCAGTAATACATTTGCTGAACCTGTCTAAGATGAAGTCAAACATTGACCTTCTAGATTATTTCTTAGGAGGAAGCAAGGAACAGATGGGCACTGCTCTATGCTGGAACTTAATGAAACATGCATAATTCAATGAAAAGAAAATAGTCTTCTGGTTGAAAAGCATGTTTTTAAGACAAAGATATATGTCATATAAATACTGACATAACTATATTAATTTTTCAATTTTGAAATACTAAGCTTTAATTAAAATTATATTTCAGTAAATGGAAGGTCGGAATAGTTCAGATAAAAAAATAATATAGAGACTTTTTCTAAATGGAAATTAAGTCTGTTTCATAGCCTTCTAACAAAGTTTTGAAATATGTAATTCTCTTTTTTAAACTAAAGTGTTTTAACCAACACAATGGTCTTTGAGTGTTCTGAACATACATGTAACAATTTTTATCTTCTGCATAATTTTCATCAACTTTAATGCCCTAAGGTCCACTTAGCAGGGAAAAAGATGTGGAGAAACAGATCTCTGGCAGATCTATGTAATGATGCTGAATTACAGCTATGCTAGAAAACAAAGGATTTCCTTTTTTTTTTTTTTTTTTTAATGAAAGTCAAGATAATCAAATTGCTAGTTTCCTAAAGAGGGTTATCATTTAGTACTCAGCCCAGACAAAATGGTATCATCCTGAAAGTCTTGCAGGTGAGGTGCAGGCATGCACTGTGTCACCACACCTCACTTCAGACCTCTGAATTGTACACAGCAGAGATTTTTCCCTGAATAATGAGAATGAGAATTTTTATGAACTAAAAAGCTCCTTACTCACCTCTTCCCAGTCTAGTAAGTGTCTTCAAAGAAGGAGCTTAGCCAACTGGAGGCTGCATTTAAGGCCCCATTTCTTTCTGCATGCTGTGGCATGGCTTCAGCCTCTTGGTGGGTTGCAGATTGACCGTGCGATGCTGTGGTTCTGTAATCTGCTGTTGTACTGAACCCAAAGGTTGCTGAACTGCAGAGCACCATGGGGTATGGACATAGAGTCATCAAATCATTTAGGTTGTAAAAGACCTTTAAGATCATTGATTTCAACTGTAAACCTAACACTGTCAAGCCCACCACTAAACCGTGACCCTAAGCACTACGTTATGTGTCTTTTAAATCCCTCCAGGGATGGTGACTCCACCGCTTTCCTAGTCAGCCTGTTCTAGTGCCTGACAACCCTGTTGGTGAAGAAAATTTTTCTAATATCCAATTTAAAGCTCCCCTGGTGCAACTTCAGGCAATTTCCTCTCGTCCTATTGCCTGTTACTTGGGAGCAGAGACCCACACCCACCTCTCTACAACCTCCTTTCAGGTAGTTGTAGAGATCGATAAGGTCTCCCCTCAGCCTCCTTTTCTCCAGACCAAACCCCAGTTCCCTCAGCCTCTTCTCACAGGACTTGTTCTCTAGACCCTTCACCAGCTTCGTTGCTCTTCTGTGGACATCCTCAGGAATGGAGAGGATGAAGGCAAAGGCAGAGCAAATCATCTTCTCTGCTGAAAGTATTGCACACTTTTCCTCAGAAAACGTAAGGGAGGGAATATGAGTCAACTGGCAAAGACAGCAGGGAGCAAAATACTTGGAAAAATTTCTCAACCCCCCAGAGCACAACTGTTGACTGCACTGTTTTCCATCAGATGGCTATTTCAGAAAGGTTTATCAAGCTGATTGGAGTCTGTTTTCAAAGATCATAATGATTTTTTTTTTTTTTAATTTGTTTTATTACATGTTCCCTATCAAAGGCAGCAAAGGGTAGAGACTGTCACAAAGCCTAGAAGTTGAGACATGAACTTCAACTTTCTATGAATTATCTTTGACACATCTGTTACCTCAGACTTCTGGGCTTCATAGCAAAGAAGCAATCATCAGAAAACCTGACCACAGAAAGAAAGAACTCAATACCCTAAATTTTTCTTACTGGTCTACCTTTAAATTTCAGCAACAGGGAACTGTGAATCCCCCTTTGGGACTCTGTTCCTTTTGCTTGAATTAGCACAGTACAGGCAATTTTTCCACTCAGGTTTCACATAGAAGGTTTCTTTCCCAGCATTTAGAAGTAGATACTTAGCTGCTTTTAAAACTTCAGGAGCTCTGTAATTGAAACACTAAGTTATTCTGTGCACAAAAAGACCTCAATCAGTTGCCGCTCATTTACAAAATATGCCAAAATTTTGGGCTTATGTTATTTTTTTTTCTTTCTCTATTGAAAATGTACAGAGCATCCACTTTACAGAAACTTGAAATTTTCTGAACAAAAAATTGAGAAGGAAAAAAAAATCCTCTGACTTATTTTTTTTTTCAGCCTATTTTGGGGGTTCTACCGGAGGGTTTTGTTTTTGGGTTTTTTTTTGTTTTTGTTTTTTTTTTTTCCTGTGGTCATGTTGAATTGGCATGTTTTAATCTCCTGCTTTAAATCAACAGGTTTAGTGTTGAACATATTCAACATGGTCAGAGTTCATCTGACCTGCAAGAGTGCTGTATAGGATCTGGAGTTAATACTGAACATAATGTATATCAGAGTTAATGTTAAACAAAGTCTTACAGCTAGAGAAGTATACAGCTGAGTGTTGTAGATGTGGTCTTTTGAACTGGATATGTATTTTTAAAAAATTCTCTTAAAATACAGAATAGTGTTAACAGCCTGTTTACATACACATACATATTTGTATTTATCTATATACCTACAAATATGCCTCTGTATGTGCATGTATGTGTGTATGTACACAACCTTCTCTGAAGCTGGCTAAGAAATAGATTATGTCTTCAGAAAATGTGTCTTGCTTTAAAAGCTTTCAAGCTATTGAAACAAATCAGCCACTTATAAAACATAATGCATTCTAAAGCCATTGACTTAGGAATATCTCATATCAAATGATTTATAATCTTTCTTGAGGGTACATGTTAATTTTCTTACAAGAACTAGAGCCCAACTTCTTAAAGGTATTTTATTCTCTAATTCCCAGTGAAATCAGTGTGGATTAGGGACTTAAATTGGCATTAGACTTTTAAATAATTTTGAGAATCTGGATATAGTCTCTTAACCACAATGGCATTTATAGTAATTAAGAAAAATAATACTCAAATTATAAGTATAAAATAGTTTTCATTATTAACTGAAACTTATCTCTGTCAATACAGCTAAGGCAGTGCCCCAAATCTGGAAGCATTCAGCTGTGGATTGAAAGTCTTGTGTGTGAGGCAGTGGGACTGAGCCACAGGCAGCACCCTGACAAAAGTCACCTCTTTAAAACAAAGCAATCTTTCCGTGGCTGTCCACCGGCTCCTGTGGGACCCAGGGAGTGTCATCAAAGGCTGCCTAGTCACAGGCCTTAGCACCATGTCTTCTCCATGCAGACAACTAGATTAGGTCACTTGTCCTGATCCCGTTCTAGGGCACCTACTTGTCCCGTCTCCCCATATCTTCATTTGGGTGCTGCACTCTGTTTTGGTTTTGTTGCTGCTTTCTTGCTCCTTCAGATATTTACTATGTGCTACTGATTGTTTTCTTCTGCCCCAGAGGTGGCTGCATTCATCTCTGTGGTGGCTGAAATAACTCCTGGGCCACATTTGTGTTCATAAAATGCTGGTGGGCACCTGGGATGAAGGTGATTGATATGTGGTACCAGGAAGAGAGTATTCTCCTCCTGCCCAGCTGTCACAGGTGGCTGAATTATGTTAGCTGGTGTAAGTATATGTATATACACACAGGTATATTTATACGGCTTATAAAAATGCTGCTTTCTTATCAGGACATTGTAAGTTTTTCCTTTTCGACTAACTTGGTACAATACAGCAGTCCCATGCATTTACTTCCACAATCACGTTCCTTTATAATCCAGCAACTGTCCTTTTAATTGGCTGCTGCTAATTAGAAGAACTAACAAATATCCAGACTGTTGTGAAAACTTGTGATAGTCTATGGATTAAATCAGGACAAATAGAAGTGAAGCTCATTAAGGCTTACAGGGGTTAATGAGCAGGAACGTTAGTTGAGCATTGCTGGGAATTGTAAAGGGGGTTTTCTTTGGCATGTGATCTGACACACAGGCTGGATCTGACAAGGTGCATGGGGACATGAACAAAATATCACAAGTGGGGGCACGGATTTACAGACATCAGCTACTCCACAGTTGCTTTTATGGATCAGGCAGCATGTTGTGAAAACATACGGTAGATTTTCCTGTGATAAAAGATAGGTGAATGATGTTAACTGTGTGGTGCAATGGCTGAGAGCTGTGAAACATGGTGGGGAAGAAGCCTTTGCACAGAGACCAAGCACACCCCAGCAGCTAATTGTCATCCTCTGCGCCTGTTGGAAAAGTCATGGGACTGATGCCCAGCAGCCCAGCAAGCCGAGGCTTTTGGGAGACTTCAGTGTTGTATGCAGATAGGAATTGCTGCAATACACTGAAATCTGCTGCTGCTTTAATGATGCGTCATACATACATGGCATGGCCACGCTTGGGCTATTTCTGTATATGTAACATAAATATATATACGCACACACACATATATATATATAGGTAAAAAGCATGCAGTGCTCTACCTAACTGCTGAGCCTGTGCTCCATACCACACTGTGGTACAACACAGCATATCCAAACGGCTCTCTGGGCATCTCCAATTCAGGTTATTTAAAATAAACAACCAAAAAACCTAAACCAAAACAAATTAAACAAACCCAAACCCCTTTCCCTATTTTTTCAAACAGGTCTAACTAGATCTAAGTGATCAAGTTAATAAATGTTTCATAAATTGGGTTCAGCCACACACATGCTGTAACTGAAGTATTCAAGAGAATTCGTATTCTGCAGTAAGGTGGCCACTATTTTTGTAAGGCAGCAGCAGAAGCTTGGCATTGGCAGGAGGTAAGCAATAAATGCCATTCCAATTCTACCAAATTTGGATGATAAGGGGTAATATGAGGGTGGCTGGGGATAGGACAAAGAAATCTAGGTCCTGGCTTATCCCTGGCATTTTTAGGTAAGCTGAAGTATGAGGTCTCTGAGTCTCAACAGTTTCATTCTGGCTTCCCTGAGACCCAGAATCAGGTATTAACAAAACACCCCAACAGGACAAGCTTTTTTAATCTTATCTGACCCAGGGTGTACAGTTGTGCTGTTGCTATTCTGCACTGCTGATAATAACTTCTCTGTACTACATTTCCATGGGGGGAGAGCATTAATAATAATTAAAAAAAAAAAAAAAAAAGAGGATCCACTGAGTTCTCAGCAAAATGGATTTGAAATTATTTTTTCTTTCTTTTAATGTCCCAGATTTGGGGATTAGCCAGCAAACAGGAGAAGCAAATTAACCTTCATCCAGCTCTTTTATGTGCATCTCACTAACCTCCAATATGAAAGGAAATGCAGCTGAACAAAGATGCAGATTATCAATATTTTTAATATTTTCATTATAATTAATGTATGGGGACATAATTGGGGTACTGAGGGATGCTGTGGCAATTAGATTTATTTGGGGTCTAGGGAACAGAAAGCAGCCAGTTTGAGTAGCACAGCAATATTATAGGAAGTTCCTCTGAAATAGTGACTTATTACATTGAATTGCAATACAAGATTAGGACCTTTACAAGTAGAACCATCTCCGCAAAATATAAAAGCAAGCTTCTGCCCCAAAAAGCTGTATCAAGATGGGACAGCCAGCAAATGCTTTAGAAAGGCCAGACCAAAAGCCATTATGTTTAATTTCTCTGCAGAAAGATGCCACACCTCTGATGAGCCTGGGCCATGACCCAAACCTATCTTGGATCCTAAACTGGAAAGTTTGTTAGCTGCAGGCCAACCCTTCTCTGCATACAGACAGGCTCGCGACAAAAGGGAGGGTTAACATTAATTTCGGGGGACAAGAGCTAAAGGGCCACATAGCTAGATATTTTTTTTTTCTTCTTACTAATAGCTGGAATTTCTCAAAAGTGTCAAAGCGCATGGGAGCTTTCCTTGGGGCGGGGTACTGGGGGTACTGTAGAGTTCTGCTGCTGACCCTCTGGCAGTCACTTGCACTCTGGTCTGTCCCCTCGATGGGGGGATTGGTTCCTGAGTCTGTTATTTGGGATACTTTTTTCCACATTGTGATTTATTCTCTTGCTTCATGGGAAATGAGATCAATTTGTTACAGATCAGGACCATTACTAGCTCAAAAATCATCTTTTCAGGTCTGCACAGACTTGCAGATATTTGACTTCTCGTGAAGGGGAAGGTTTCTGCATAGAAAACTCACCAAATTTTGGGACTTTGTAACAAAGAATCTAGTGACACTCACTACCAAGGTTTATTTCAAGTCCTAATTTCTGTAACATGATTTGAAAACCTCCCTGTCCTTTTGATAAGCATCTCTCTTGCTGTGTGAGAATATACAAAGGACTGCTTCAAACCACATTTTGCAGACAGTGCCTGCAGATATTTTGACTACTGGGCAGGGGGTTATGCCTTTCTATTTTAAACTACTTCCAAGTCTATTATTACTGAGGGGAGATGAAAGTGTGTAATATCTTTGGTCCTCTGAAGAAACCAATCTCCTGATCAATGTGTGGGAGCTGTGGGTATATGAAACATATTGAATGTTGCCCACCTACTAAGGACCATTATGAATTGGTAACGGTGGACAATACCACTGACATGCTCTGTATAGGGCAGTAATATCATGTAGGACGCTTTCTGCCAGGAAGGAGTTAGTCTTTGGAAATTAAGTATGCGTTATCACAACAACTTCCGAGACACCTGTCACTGAGGCCCTGAACACTTTGTGGTGGTCTGAGCTACTTCAGGGGGTGAAAGTCTCCAGGTGAGAGAGCTGGAATGGCATCTTCAAAGAACTTCTTCAGAACTGAGAATACCCAAAGGTATCTTGAAGATGTCTTTAGGTCTTTGCTTTTCCTAGTAAGCAGTTACCCTTCACTTAGATATCAGAAATTTTAGCAAATGTGATTGAAATTCAACAAAGGTTTGACAGAAAAGAAAAAAAGGTTCTAAAATTAACTTTAAAAAGGGAGGGAAGATAATTAGGAAAGAAAAAAAAAAAAAAAGCAAAAGAAAGTATTTTGAGTAAGGCTGAATAATACATATTCTTTAAATCAGTTTTGCTATAGAAAACGATAGGGAACGAGAGAGCCAGCCAACAAAGGTGTTTTACTCCACTGCCTGCGCTCGGAGAAACACAGCATTCAGACAGCTTTTGTAGGAAACAATCCTGCAGGCCCCGGGGCTTTCGTTACGCGACCCAGGAAGCCTTGGGCTGCTGAACGTGCCCGTAGCGCTTCCAGACTTTTCCTCAGAGAAAGGCGCGCAGAACCCGGAGCAAGCAGCTCCCCAAGCAGGGGAACAAACGGAGTCCGGTTGCTTTGGAGGTTCAACCCGGAGCAAGCAGCTCCCCAAGCAGGGG
>KL260746.1:446-20202 GCA_000699545.1 Podiceps cristatus | reverse complement strand
TGGGCACTTGGTGTCCAGCCAGGGTCAACCCTCCATAAAAGCCAGACTGGCTCTGCCTGACAATAAACATTCTCAGACTGGAATAAACACCTGGGAGGAGGCTGGTTCTGCCCTGCCCCTCTCCTCCCAGCAGCAGGCTTCCGGGAATCAGAGCCTGTGAGTTTCCAGGGAGCAACTGCAGCCTGCACTGGCCTCTCTGCTGGGTCACCTCTCTCCACCTATTTCTCATGCAAGATTTCTCTGCCAAAATGATTAGGAAACATTTCCTTACTGCAAGGGCTGTCAGGCACTGAACAGGCTGCCCAGGGAGGCAGTCGAGTCACCATCCCTGGAGGGATTTAAAAGATGGTAGATGAGGTTCTCAGGGACGTGGTTTAGTAGTGGTCAGGCAGAGTTGGACTCAGTGATCTCAGAGGTCATTTCCAACCAAGGGATTCTGTGTAAATTCAAAACTTAGATTCACTAGAAGTCTAGTTAACCATGCAGCTCTTTCATTCCCTGAAGGACGAGTCACCCCAAAGGAGACTGATGTGGTAGTTCAGGTGTGATCACACAGTGTAATTGGCAGCCTTTAGTTAATCACTTCCCTGCACAACACATGGGGAAGGTGGTAGCCTAACACAGGGATACACAGAGGCCACTGCATTGAACACTGAGCCATCTAGGCTAGTCACTAAAGTGTACCCACAACAGGAGTATTATGCCTCAGGTGGGACCCAGGAAAATTATCTCCAGCTGGGTTTCACAGCCCTGAGGTCTTCCCAGGGGATGGGTGCCTGCTGTCCTCTGAAACACCACAAAGGACAATCTGAATCTTACTTAAATCTCTTAATACCCTAAGTCTGTTTTACTTTCCCTAGTTCCAAAAAGGATATACACATGCACTTGAATATGTGCATACACATTCACATATATATGTACATTTGACTGTGCAACCCTTGTGCTATCATGAAGACTCTATGTGAAGATGGAGAACTTATAAGCAGTGACAAAGCGTGAAAGCACGTACCCAGCTGTTCCATCTAACAGAGGTTCCCATCTCTCTTAGTGGCCCATTTCAGACAGTAGTGGACACAGTCAAAGAGCAAGCCAAATGGCGACAAAGGTCTGCTGTGGCATATCTTCCTTGCTTCTGACATGTCCAGACTTCCCAAACCAATGAGTGTATCATCAGAGGTCTCACATTTCATGGACCTTGATGGACTTTTTCCCATTAATTTCTCTAATCTTTTTCTAAATCTTTTAAAATGTTTAGCAACCAACGTGTTGCATTGCACAAAGAAACACTGTTTTCTTTTGAACATGATAACTTTGTGACCTTGAGTTACCAGAACGAGTGAGTAATCATTGCTTAGTCATCTTCTCAATAAGTTTCATAACAGATTATTATTTAGCCAGTTTCTGTCTTTTCAGTTACATCTTCTCTGAGTTTAAACGAGTTCAAATCTAGGAAACCCTTTAATGTGAGCCATGCCACACCTCTGGTCAATCCTGTTTTTCTTTTTTTTTGTAACCATTCTAAGTCCTCTGTAACTTTTTTGAGATAACAACACAGAACTGTACACAGAATGGAAGACACAGGTGTGTGCATATGAACATGTACCTTTATACACACAATGTCATCCTGACGTTAATTTCTCTGTAGCTTTCTTTGCAGTTTTGAGCATATTAACACCTTTTAGTTGTCCGCTAAGCATTGTGCTCTCCACGGGCTTTTCAAAATTTCTCTCCTCATAACCAAAGCTAAATTAGTCTCTATTGTCCTAAAGGTAAAGTTTAGTTTATTTTATTCCTAATGTATTTGCATTTATCAGTACTTAATTACAGATCCCATTTTCTTATTACCCTGCAACTCAGAACCATGACTATTGTTATCTACCTCAGCTCTTTGCAGTCAGATTTAGTTTTGACTACTCTGGCATCACAACTGGACTTTGTCACCTCACCATTCACCTCCCTTTCCAATTCATTTATCAATATATTCATCAGATATGTAAAGTACCAGAATGACTGGCAACAACAATGTTGTATCATTACTGGCTTGTTTCTGCATTTCTTCAGCAACTGGGTCCAAAATGGTTTCCTAAAACAGGATAAGGAGTTCAGTCTTCATGACTCATTCTTTATTTAAGGACACTCACTGCAAGTGAGAATTTATGCTAGTACAGGACATGAAGAGAGATTAAGAGGCAATCCCGTATGGTCACTGAACAGTCATGACCTGTTATGCAGTCTTCGTTTATCACAGATATGATCTGTCCCATGTAACATGTAACCTATTAAAAAAAAGAAATCTTATATGGTGCTCAGAATCATACAGTTATGGTTCCTTTGCAAAGTCTGAGATGTGCAGATGAAGATTTTGCTTTTCTCTGACTATGAATTGACTTTTGATTAATTTTTATAAGGTATAGTTGTGCTTAGTTTTCTGTAAACGAAAACAAATTCCTGGCCTACACAGCTGAGCATCTTTATCTGTTATCCTGATCCTTCCAGGACCAAGTTTTGGCACAAAGAATGCTCTGATACATGAACCCCACACAAACTTTCATTCCCAAAGTTGCATGTCCATTTGGTGAAGTGTAGCCACTACAATGATGTGGTTACTTGCTTAGGAAAACTTTGGCTATTTTTCCTGGAAGGCTTTGAAAATGAGGTTCCAAATATACATTAGGGGTTTTTTTGTTGCTTGGTTGGTGGTTGGTTGGTTTGTTGTTTGTTGTTGTTTTTCCTCCTCCATGAAACTGCAAATGGAACACATTATTGAAACGATGGCTTTTGTGTGATCACTCTTCTCAAAAAAAAGTGAATCTGAAAGTATACCTACAGAAAAATAACAGCTTGGTCCTGCTACGCTCAAATCTTTAGGCAGCTTGGCTCATTAAGAATAGAGTCACATTTAGACTGGTAATTCTAAGCCAGTAATAATGAGCAGGAATCAAAGGCAGAAGTGAAAGGGTTTGTGTGACCAAGTAGCAGTTATTAGTGCCCAAAAGCAGGTTCAATCATGTTCAGAAAGGCATCTTTCTAATCAGGTGAGATTGCAGGAGCAATCTCCAAGAGCAGACATATCCATTACAAAAGGGCCAAGAGAGAGCAGTGAAGAGCAGTGCAACCACTTGAAATGCTCAGAAAGAGACAAATTTAAACTGAATTAAGGTCAGCAGAAGTGGCAAGAAAAGAAAAGTTGTGCTGTAGACTCATCCCAAAAGCATTCAGATATTATGGGGATTATGATAATATAAATATCTCCAGAGACACTAAGTGGCATAAAACACCTATTAAGAAAAGTACACTCAATGAGGAATACTGCAAATCATTATGAATATTCAATTCCAATCAAACTGAAATGAAAGAGAGCACTCAGGGACTCTGGATCTGAATCTGAAAAGACAATTGAAAGGAAATAAAAGGAACTACAAAGAGAGACAATAAATTTGATCTTACAAAAATGCAGAGAATATTAAGTAAGCTTTTCACCTATGATATGGACAAAATGAGACAGTATAATTTTAAGCATCTAAATATACTTAAAATATGCTCCGTCAACTTTCGCTGTTTATTCTGGGAACAGAGCGCTGTTTGTTCACCTAGAGCTGTTCAGTACCTTTTAGGAAAGAACTAGGTATGGCCAAACAGTAGGAATTATAGTAGGAAAAGAGAGGGAAATGTGCAGCAGCTATCTGACTGCTTCAGTTTGGGGCAGAATTTTTTAGTGTGATTGCATCAACAAATACTGAGAAAATAAATAAAGTGTACCACTAGCTTAGGAAAGAGGCAAGGCTGTTCAGATCAAAGGAGACTAAACAGCTGAATATCAAGGCAGTGCTATTGCAGGGTATCAGTATTAAGTAGAAAACCCTCCAACTTCAAATCATTAGTAAGTTTTTGAAAATTTCCACTAGAAATGTAAAAAACATGGATATTTTGCTTATCACTCTATTGCATTTATTAAACTAATTTTGCAGAATTCTAACACATTTTCATGTACATTAGATACAAGAGATACATATTTTGCTCAGTAAAAGATATATGATTTTATTTTCATTAGCAGGCTCATAATTTTGATGAAAAGTCTGTGAAGTGTGTAACTGAAGAATTATTCTGCCTGAGGAGCAGATATTTCCTGTTTTGTCCTCTGTTCTTTGTTTGCTCACCTCTTTAATCTCAAAGACATCTTTCAGGGAGAAGAGGAAGCTCAGGAACCATAGAGTAAAAAAGAAATATGATTCCACTACAAGCAAATATTGAATCTATTTCTTCATTTTTGGCTACTTCAAGTTTTGGACATTCATAAACAGATATAGAAGTATGTAAAGATTTTTTTAGTGACAACAGCACAAAAATAGCAAAATAATCTGTGCTCAGCTTTTTAATAAAGCTACTAACAAAAGCGTGGCTTTATCTCTATAATCTTTCTTTCCCCTCCAAAAAAATTGAAAATATATTCTACAGCTCTAAATGAGATCAAGTTCTTGGAAAATTGCTGTCAAGTCTATGGGAATACACATTCAGATACTGCAGAATGCTTGCTGCTGCATTTCTAGATATAATAAAACATCTATCTGTAGATATAGATGTAAATCCAGAAAAAAATAATTTGTCAGTAAAAGGAGCCAAACAAGTTCCTGAAATCATCTTCAGATCATATTCTCCAGCGAAGACCCACTGTGTGGGCCAATTTTACATCACAGTTTATTTAGTTTATGTGTTCAACACGAAGTAAGAGATTTTACTGACACTCTTAAGAACAGAACACATTTCCTGCACCACATTCAAACCTGGATTATAAAAAGTTTTTCTAGTTTTACTTTGGATCAGCACAGTGTGTAGCCTTCTCTTAAAGGTACTGGAAGATAGTCTCAATGTGGACAGATGACGTATATCTGTGTCATATCAAAAGACACACGAGTATTTTAATTTGTAGCTCACATCCACCAAATTATCAATGTTAATAAGAATAAAGCCTTCAATCTAGTGACACTTCAGCCACTCTGGTACCTGAAAATCTGCTTACAGAGTAAGACATTTCATTCTGGATGCTTGAAATTTTCCCGCACAAATAACGATGAAGGTATAAAGCTACCTCTTCGAACAGCTCAGCCATTTTACATGAAGTAGAATGTATTTTCAACACATGAATGTTGCACATCCCTCAGGCTGCTCCTAGTCTGCTGTTCCATTATTTGGAGTTGTATATGAATGTCCCAAGAGGAAATTACATTGAGGGTGGAAGATGAACGCAGCCCTGACTCAGTTTTCCTTAATCCTTTTACTAGAAGAAATAGTGTATCATAGGAATGACTTGACTCTGATCACAAAAAAGACTTTCAGTGTCCACTTTGCAGATATGAAAGTGGTGTTCCCTTCAGATTTCACAAACTTCCCAGACTGTTTTATAGGATTAACAGTAATGAGAACATACCTAGCTAAACTGAAGCACAGAACTAGACGTGGACTTCTCTTCTGCAACTGCTATTTTTAGTACACAAGGACAGTCTTTTGCACTTACACAAATCTTAGGAAAAAGATTTTGTTTCATCTTCTGGAAACATCTTTCTTTGATAGGGTTGTTTTCTGTCTTTTTCTACAGAGAAACTGGGAATAGTTGATCTTTCCTCCATTCCTCCTCATCTGCTCAGTGAATTCTGAATAGTATCAACAGAAGACACAGTGTGATCAGGAGTGCGTAAGTAAAGGCATACAAATGTAACTTCTGTTACTCGTTGCTGATGATCATTGACTACACTTCTTTGTCCAGGAATCCATGTATAGTTAAGTTCAATATATAAGAAAAACAGCTAATATCACAGATCCAAGTCCTCCTTTCCTAATTTCTATTTTTATAAGTACATTTGCTCTGTCAGTCTGCAGTGTATGTTTGTGCTGTCGGACTGTATACAACATACTACTTTTTAATTCTTCAAGTCTTTTATCCTGTCTTATAACTGTTCAAACCACAGATATCAGCTACATCGTTAAACTCTAGTCCAACCACATAAATTGCATTCAAAGACAACACAAAACTTAATGAGAAAGTACGTTGCCTGAATACTGCTGGTACAGCCACCTGGAAAAACATCAACCTTTTTATCTGAGCCTACTCATCTGAAAGCCTGGCTTCGCTAAAATGGACTCTGTCTTCCTCATGCACTCCTCTTGCTTAAAACATTCCTATAAATACCAGTTTCCAATTACGTAACTGAAGAAAGCAATAGAAAAGTGAAAACGCACACTTTCTGTCTTGGATGGCATTAACTTAAACTGAGTTACTTCATTCAGTCTCTTCAATTATTTTTAAATTCTTTTTAGCCTAGTAAGCTTTTCCTCTACTCCCCCTGATGCTTATCTGTAATCTAAGAGTTTCTGATAGTCTCCCAGGCTTCTTGGAAAGAAAACAAGCAAGGCATATTTCAAGATGTGCAGTATCTGTTGCAGGATGAAAGATATGTAGTGAAAAAGAGACAACCTGGAAGTGTCAGCAAGACATTCAATAAACAGATTCTTCTTTTCATAGAAGATATTTTACAAGTATTGGATGGCAAGATGTTGTGGAACTAGAATGGTTAACATCACACTGTAACTACACATTACTACATGACTTTACATTGCTCAATTAGAAATGTCTGAAATTTTTCCTCAAATCCTTTTAGTTTAGGGATTCTTATCTTTTCCCTTGAAAGATGGGCTGTTTTTTGATTCAGACTTTCTTAGGATTTAATGTAGTGTTCTGTGCCACTGAAGTAAACCGAGCAGAATGCTTAAATCACAATAAAATGACTTTTGTAGCTGAATATAATATCTAAGGAAGTATGCAGATATTTTCAAATACCTAGACTATATAAACAATTCTGCTCTATGTAAAGGAATGTGGAGGAATATCAAAACATCTGGCCATGTTAATCTGAGACTGATCTAAAGCCCTGCTTGGGTTTGACACCTCACCTAATGATACGATCACATATTATTGGATATTATGTTCATTGGAACTGTTCACATCTTTCAGCACCCGCAGCTGTTCCTGAGACCTTGATCGGCCATGTAGCTTTTGAAATCCACGTAAGCACAGCCTCAGCTTGTACATACAGCCTTGAGGGCATAGAAAGGTCTAAGGACACCCGCCCTGAATTACTTTGGCATATACTGTGTAGCCTCTTCTCTCCGGTATGATGACATCTGTGTCTGTCATTGCTCTTATTTTGTTCCAATTAACTTGAATTCACTTTGCACTTCAAAAATTTGATCTCTGCTTCCCTCCTTATTAACATTTTTTGTCTTTGAAAAGTATTACATAAGTGTCTCCATGTCCTTTTTCAGCTCTAATACAGTTTAAACAAGAAATTATTATGATCTGGCTTTAGGCAATGCAGATCTGTTTTAGATCTATACTAAATATTTTTCCTTTACCTTGTCAAAGACAATCAAGCAATGACTGAAACACATGTTGTTCTGAATGAAGTGCATGTGTTTTATCTTTTGCTTCCATTTCACTTGTACTCCATTTAAACTTCTCCTGGATCTCTCATCAGCCTCTCAGAGTCCTTTAGAGCTTGTGTTGTTACTATAGTGCAATATGAAACAAATGAAATAAACTTCCTATGGACTGCTAAAAAGATTTAAGAGTAACACAGCAAAATCATATCAAAAGAAATTGTTCAATGCTAGTGAACACACATGATGGGATTTTGAAAGTGTTTTACAAAATCTGGTATTTTATTTTATCTTTCAAAAATTGCTGTATACTGTGCTTCCTTGATATATGACTCTGGAGTAGGTGAGAAAGTCATATCTAGAAACAAACTAGTTGTATGAAAAACTTCTTGAAAACACATTCAATTGATTTATCGATGTAATCTTTTTCTAATGTTGTTATTACTATCTTAATCATTTTGATTTTTGTGGGTTAATAAAACTCCTACAAAGTTCAGGCACTCCCTAGTTCACTGATACCAGAACTCATTCAGAGAAGTCCACCAAGACCCTCTGAAAACCTTTTATGAGCTGACTTGGTCTGGCTTTACTTGTTTATGGCTCTTACATAAACATATGGCGCTTGTGCTAGAGATCGTGCAAAACAACATGAAGAATCTCCTCCTCTTTGTAAGTCCTTGCTGTACTTTCTGTGAGCAGTCAGTAGTGAGCATAAACATGTCCCACAGGCTCTAGCAGGAAAAATGGGGTTATCCACAGCATAATTTCCTTCATAACATCGTGTCAATTGTGCAACTTTCCCAGTTTTAATTACAGAAGACAGTAATTACCTGCATCATAAGCATTAAGATAGTCACAACTTTTAAATTAATTTATAGCATTTTACAACTCCATTAGAAAGGCTTGCAGATATAATTATGTCAAATTAAACCACTGAATATACTTGGATGAAATGCAATAATTTGACCAAAGACAGAAACAACTCTCCTGTTATGAGCTATATCCCTTAATTCAAATGGGTCTGTAGTGGCTGCAACTCAAACACAGTAAACTACATGAAATGCAGCGTATTAATTGGACCAGGAAGATTACAGACATCGTCGGGATTCAGGCCTCTGTTTCTACAAATCCTGGCTGACTCAGTCTATGAAGCACTTGCTTCATGTCTGATGTAGATTTAATATTTAGCTCTGTTGAAGTAACTAATGTTAAAATAAACTTTTTTATGGTAGTGAAGTATGAATAGTGTTTCCAAGTCAGAATCCTGCAGTTCATGTAACGAAAATTTCATGAGCATTAACTTCCTTTGGTTTTGTTCAAGTTGTGAAAAAGCAGCCCCTTGTATTGTATTCCCTTTGCTTAATTGCTAACAGTTTCTCCAGAGAGCGTCAGTGACATTTATGTTCTCTCTCTACATACTTTCAACCACAAATACTTCTGCCCGCTTTCAGAGATGGAAGAACTACCAAACCATCACATCAGAGATGGTAAGAGGAAGAAATCAATGGAAACCAAGCCTTTTAGGCCCTGCTGCTATGATCATTAATCACATTTCCTTACACTGAAAGAAAAAAAAAAATAGTTCTCAAATTAATTTCAGTAGTGAATGCTAAACAGGCATTAAGAAACACACTTACTTCTCTCTGTTGAATATGATGAATTCTTTCCTAACGGTTTCCAAGCACTGCTGCAGGTGTACGTTCTTTAAAAAACAGCATGAATAGGTTGATTAAAAAGATGGAAAATCATAGACAAAAATCACAACAACAGAAATGATACTGAACAAAAAGGCTTATGAATGAACAGGCGTTTTGAAGACTCTTCAAAAAGAGGCTGTGATAGCACAATCAATCTTTCTTTCTTTTGGAAGAAGTTCCCCACAAAGAATTCCTGAGGATTTTTATGTCTGATAGCTCTAAGAACAACAACTTACACGAGCATTCAAAATCATTAGGTGTAGCACGAGGATTTATAAAACCTCATTTAAATGAAAATTCAGGTCTAGATAATGTTTATTTCTTCTTCTCAGAAGTTTAGGCAGTTTATACAATGAGTCTTTCTACATGGGACACATTACTCAACACTGCAAGAGACAGCTTTAAAACATTTATAAATAATGAGCTTTTCACTGTATAGTGTTCATTTTTGGTACCAACAGTGGATAAATACTCCTTGTAACTATCTGTCCATGCGTGGGAAGCATATTTGCCAACTGGCAACACTTTTTCATACTTTAAATGAGCATCTGTGAGAATCTTAAAAATTATTACAACTTAAATATGCTGTTACTATCGTATAAATAAATGGTTTCTTTTCATCTTGATTTGGAGATGGTTTATGCTATATGTGAAATGACAGACATAGAGGTCAAGTCTGTTTTCAGAGATGATAAAGCTAAATTTAATTGATTTTGTCCATTAGAGAATGCAAATGAAATAACACTGACCACAGCCACAGCCCCCAACTTACCAGTGGGCAGGTTTCCTTAGCTCCATCTTTGGATTTGTTTTTGGCAAGTCGCTTTTTCTTTTTATGGAGAGGCTTAGACTCTAAAATCATTTCTTCAAGTTCAAATGTAGGATCACAGTTCAGTCTTCCTTTCTGGTACAAAAGGATTCAGAGTTACTCTTTGAAGCATCATTGTATTTTTTTTTTTTTTTTTTTTTTAGTTTTCCTGGCAAGTGTTAATAACAGCAAAAATGATCCAGTTTCCCAACTACATCTGTAAAATGAAACCTGTCTTTTTAGGCCTGGAGCGATGCTTGTAGTTTAAATAAGGGAGATACGATGAAAACTGTATTATAAAGCAATTATAAAGAGTTAGATCCTCTTCCTAGATACATATAGATGTACTCCTAAAGTGACTACAATTATGTCACCTCAAAGAGAGATTAATCTGGCCCAGGGTCTTCATCAGAATATCAGTTAATGCTGTACTACATAAATGGCAACTGCAGTAGAGCAGGAGGGATGGGGAGGACCTCTAAGACCTTACTTGTTAAAGTATGATTTTCTGAAGAGTTGCAGGTGGATTCAGTTACCTAGTGCCTATCCACAATACAAAGGAAGGAGGAGGCCCTTTTGCTTAGCAGTGTTTGTATCAAAAAATGGTTCTATTACGTTTTTTCTTACGCATTACTTACATTACTTAAATATTCTGAATGCTCCATTTTGCTTGAACCAAATCTTAAGGTTCTTTGTTGTATCGGGAAGTTCTTTTTTAAGCAGGATAATTGGAAACACCATTTCTATATGGTTTCCTTCCTTGATTCTTTTCAGATTCTTCTTTAATTCTTTTCAGGTTCTTGATTCTTTCAGATATTTTCAGCATAAAATTTTACAGGAGCATAGTTATGCTTTGAAGGTTTTATTTTAATTCTATTCATTAGTGCAGCAAAGCCATCTCATGGCAACATTTGGGATAAACTGTTCCTCTCCTGTTTAGGCATAAGAGCTAGGGTAGGGCCAGAAAGTCTATGGTTCAGCTAAACCCAATACAGTTTTAAAACGTCACTACTTGGCATCTAATTACTGGATCAGAGTTTTGCTACTCCTGTAATCAGAACAACATGAGTTCCTTTCTTCTCATTCTCTCAAAGCATTTAAAAAAAAAAAAAATGTAATTTGAATTGTGTGGTGGAAGATCTTAAAAGCAGCCTGTTTTCCTCTGGGACTTCTAAGAGTTCAACCACACCATTGTCACCATCAAGGTGGAAGTACTAAGATAAGTCATATATAAATAGCAGATATTATTTAGTAACCAGAGACACTAAACAGTAAAACTGCATCAGAAACCACTTATATAACTTGTGGTGTCCTATAATGAAACATTTGACTTAGAGATCAGTCCATCATTTTTATTCCTAGCAAAGTCTGTATACTCAAAGTATAATATTCATCTCTCTCAGGCCTTTTCCTGCATACTATCCAGTCAGGTTTAGTAAAAATTATTTGCTTTTTATTAATGGAGATTTATAGCTTATGTATATTTATTTATAAATAAATAATTCTTTACATTTGATCGATAGCCATTCCTTCTTGAGCATGTACAGTGGAAGATTTGTTTGAGCACTTAAAAAAAATACATAACTGATTCTGAAGCATTTAAAATGAAAAGAAATACATTTAAATAATTTCTTGTTTCCTATATCATATATTTAACAATACAAAAACCCTAATAATTTATAACTTCAAACTGAATATAAAGAAACTAGCTAAACTTTAAAGAAACACATGTACTAGTAAAACAAAAACAGTGTTTATGGAATCAGACTACACAGTGAGAAATTAAACAGTGGGACCTTTCTACCATAGGCTTCCCCTGTTCCCTCTTGCCTGCAGGAGGCAAGCAAGCAAGCTCCTGACAGTAATGGCAAGCTGTCAAAAAGTTATAAAACTCTCTAATTATAAAACCCACCCCAGATTACAGTGTATGTTAGCCCCAATTCACCCTCTCACCAAAGCCTGAAAACCAAGAAACATCTTGTTGTGAGTCCCCAGTTAGTGAAGGTTTTGCTGGTACAAGAGAGAGAAAAGTTCTTGGAAAATGCCTGGACAAACTTAGTTTCATGACAGTAAAGTTTACTATAAAAAGAAGCATTGTGCTAGAAAAGATGCTTTGACTCTCACCTTCTCACTGTTTTTCCTAACACACCCGATCGACCAGGTGGAACAAGCCCTGCAATATCAGCCTCTTTCCCGAAGTGTCTGGTAGAGCTTGTAATGGGACTTTCAGACTAATCTGAGTAGATAGAAGTAACTTTTTACTCCTGTTTCCTTTTAAACATAGAATATTATTTCGCCTCCAATATTTTAAATTCCCACTAAAACACATATAAGGTGAATCCAAATGTGAAAAGAATGGTTGTCTTTGGACACATGTTTAATAGTAGACAGTTCAATGTATTTCAAGAGGACTTCCTCTTTTCTCAGTCTCCATCACATTCACCGCTGTCAATATTAGCCACAGAGACATGCCAGAGAGCAGTATCAAACAGATAGGTTCCACAATTGCTTCTGAAATTACATTTAAAATTACTTTTTAAATCACCCTTAAGAAGGAAGGAAGCTTATCTGTACTCTCAAGGAAGCAAGGTACTCTCAAAGCAACTTAAATCCAGGTGGAAAGAAGCAAACAGCCACATGAGAACTGTAAATCAATATCCAGGTGGAAAGAAGCAAACAGCCACATGAGAACTGTGAATTAAGGAGTAAGGGTTACTCATCTGTGGCCAGATGCAGGCCATCACACAGTTGTGCCCAGCTCTGGGTAGGCTGGGTATAAGCCAGCTGGATGTGGAAAACTTGCAGTCCCTTTATTAGGTCCTATTACTACAGCAAAACCGCTGCAGTCCCTTTATTAGGTCCTATTACTACAGCCAAACCACCATAGCTCGCTGCTTCGGAGGCAGGCTTAGCAGGGTGGCACACATCGCGTTAGCTGGCTGTAGGCTCCTGGACCAAAGCTGGCTTGAGTCCAGTCCTCATATGCAGAGTTCAGATGGAGAATATGGCCCTATGAATTCAAGTGGGAGTGGGAGCAAAGAGGAGACTGAGGAGCTGTCTGGGGTAAACACTGGAGCAGCAACTGGGGCTGAGAACAGACTTGCCACAGGCAGGATTCAGTAGCTGGTTTGGCTGAAGCAAAGTCTTTAAGTCTTAAGACACACACCTAAGTACGACTGGGCTTTGCAGAGTCTGGGACTCTCCTGGATCCCCACGTATGTTGTGCCTTTAGGTACAGGGAGATCCAGTTCCCCTCTTTTAAAACACAAAGCAGGATTGAGAAGTTTCCCGCATCCTGGCAGTTCCAAATTAAACTTTCAGCTGGGAATAGGAGGTCTAAATAATCTGTTGAGTTTTGTCTGAGAAGGAGTCAGCCCACACCTCTGATACTGCAGAAAGCAGCTCTAACTTGAAAAAAAGGAAAAGGGGAAAAGCAGTCCCCATTCATTTTGTAGATCCACGACACCATGGAGAATGGAGCTCATGGCCCATCAGGCTGAGGAGGAGCTTTACTCTGCAGTGCTTTGTTTATGCTAGCGACCTGAGAGAGCACAGGGGAAGGGCCTGGCATGGCACAGCAGTTATTCCAGCTGCAGGGATGTTGGGTAAGAGGGAAGCAGTCCTGGCCTCGGTTTGGTAGATACGCCATTCACCTCTTGAGCTTTCAGCTTGCAACACCATTGAGCTACAATGTGAAAGGAAGGAATTTCACCCCCGATGAACATTGCTCTGAAGTGCCTAAGAGGCACCTTTCTCTTCACCTGTTGTGCTAGGTACCTGCTGTATTCCTGGTCTTTCGGCAGGCTCTCCGAGGAAAGCCCTGCTTGCCCACACATAGCTTGCTTCTCCTGCAGGGTGCTGTTTCCAGGAAATGCTCTCGTCGGGTGTCAAGAAGCACAGCCAACACTGCCAGCGCTGTCTTGGCAGCCCACCCGGCTGCCTTTGCTCCATTAGGCAATGTCCTCTTGCCCTCAGCTTCTGCAGGGCTGGATCCTGCCCCCATCAGATTCAGCAAGAACTCTAATGTGCATCTGGATAAGGACAGGGTCTAGCTATTCTCCCTTCCTCACCTATATTTACAGTTCCATAAAAAAAAAGGAATATAAACAAACCTTTGTATGCTACAAATGTATCGTTTGGAGAATAATTATGGTGCCATACATCTGAACAAAGTGGAGAAGCATGTTAACACCACAGTCATTGCTTTTTATTCATGGCCCTCAAACCATTTAACTTGCAAATGATCAAAATGGAAATCTCCAGAAAATACCAACAAATTGGAACCACAGTAAGAAAGAAACCACCAGATTCCCTCACAGAATCTGAATGTTTTAGTGTAAGAAACTGTCACAAAGGAAATAGGTCAGTCTATTGGAACAGTATCTTTTAAGTGAAAAAGGAACCGCACACTGGGATGTTAAAAAGTCTTGCAAACGTTATTCAGATGTCTAACTTTCAGAGAAGTAAAAATATCCTTGGTATTCTTTGGCTCAGAGTTAACTCTGACAATCATTACCTCTAACAGCTGAAAATCAAGGTCTGGAAAAAGTTTTTTATTTGAAAGGGAACAAAAAGTGAACTAAGGTTAATTAGTTTTTGTTGTGATCTAATGAAATGGGCCAAATTTTCCCTTAGCTGTGACTGAGTAAATTAAAGTAGAATCCAAAGTAAAGCTTCTGTGAGAAGTAAATCACTGAAAAGCAATAAATGCAAGTGTAAACAAGTAAAATAGCAGTTATAATTAAAGTCAGAATTTGCAAACCCGGTTCACCTGGAATATCGACTTACGTTAGGAACAAAGCCTGGGGTCACAGCTTTCTCTAGAACAGCATCCCAGTTGACATCAGCTAGGTATGGAGAGCTTTGGATGTCTGCAAGGCTTGAAAGACGGCATTCTGGGTCCTTAGTGAGGAGCTGTGATCAAGCACAAGGCATTTACTAAGGGACTGGATGTCATATAAAAGAGTAAATGTATCACATGCATAAACTGTATGATACATAATTTTGAGTGAGAAAATGGCTAGGGAATCTTCTAACTCCTAGAAGTCCAAATCTAAAAAAAATTAAAAGTAATAACTCATAGGATATGAATATAATTTAATTGCCACCAGATGGCTGTTGCAGGCATGAAGTGTATAAATGTATTAGCAACAAAGGTCTGTTTACAAATATGCAAGAGCCCAAGCGACATGAAACATCACAGTTCAATGCCACCTAACAATTTGTATTTCATCTTTAATTTATTGGAAGATATGGTTACACTGAGCATCCTGGCAGCAATTAAAATTAACCACCTCATTGCTCCATCTATCAAAAATACATTGCTCTTTGCTGCAAAGGAAATTGATCTTGTATTGCTCTGTCCACACATTCACAAACGTTTCCTGCTCACATATCAGTACTGATGGTCTCAAACACCTAAAAGAGACAGGTGAGCTTTGCAGCATGGCTAAAAAATGAAACCAAACAAATAACTAGTATTTGAGGAAGAAAGTGAGTTCCAGAGTCGTGCATTCAGAAAGAATCCTGCCTTGTAGCTTAGTGACATTTACAGCAAGGTGGCTTTAACTTTTGTTGTTGCAACTATAGCAACATGGGACAGGGAGAGATGGAGCCCTTTTCATTTCTAAGCTCCCTGGCTGGAAGCTGTGGCAGAAATTCAGAGGGCAGAGCAGGCCTGCCTTCCCTCTGCCACAGGCACAAGTAGGGCTGGAGGGAATGGGGCCATGGCACAGAGCGGGAATTACTGATCCCCAAAGTTTTGCTATCACTAGTGAGTCAGTTTTAAAATACACAAAAATATTAGGTTTCTTTTTCTTTGGGGCCATGAAAAGCCTGAGTCTAAGCCTAAAAATAAGCCAGCTTCTCAAGAGAAAATACTGCACTGCTTTCTTATCCTTGAAATTTTGACTACTTAATGTATGTGCTTGCCTGACACCTCTGCATTGTTGGAGGGGCTTCTGCAAGAAGAGAGAAGAGAGGAAAGAAGGTGTTTTTGCTTTCTTACCTTTTTCAGTAGTCCTATCATGCCCTTGCACCATGCAGATGAGTAGTGAACTCTTTCAATCTTGAACATGTTGAGTATCTCATCAATGGGGGTTGCTGAATGAATTTCATAGGGCCTCTGGGATAAAATTAAATCAGTATCAAGTCAGCAAGAATGGATAAAAGAGTGTAGACAATTCACATCTTCCTAAGCTCAGTATTGTTTATGCTGGAAATATCAAACCCACCCAAATATAACAATTTTGAGGATAATCCTTTTTTGCCTGCGTGCTTTTCTTTGGTCATAATGAACGTAATTACTCATACATGCATTTCCTCTGCAAATTTTTCTCTCATGAAAAGAAGTATCAGTTCAAATGAGATGGCGGAATAATTTGGTTCCCGGGGCATTCTATGTGAAATGTGGATTATTTGCTACTTTTTACTTGCAGTACTAGAACATATTTGTGATCTAAACTGACAAAATGGAAAAGTAGTGGCTGAAGGGAGCTTTGTCATTCTGATTTTACTGAGTAGTAAATAGAGAAATCTAAAAAATGCTTACAAAAATCTGTTTAAGAACCACAGTAAAGAAGTAGATTCTCCAAATCCCAATCCTTCTCCTTTTCCCTTTTTGAAATCTAAAATTAACTCATTACATGTACCTATGGATCATATGGACCTGCTGTCCTGTGTTTATTTGTACCTAAATTCTTCTATAGATGAAGAGAAGCCCTAGGCTTCACAGTGCTTTGTTTCAGAAGATTGTTGTGATTTATCTTTTATTAAATGTAACATTTGGAAATGACAGTACTACATGTAAATTTATATTCTTATTAATCATCATGCACATATTTCTTAAAGACTTGTATTTGTGAAACAAGTTGAGAAGGATACTCTCTATTGATGTGGGGGTTTTTTGTTTTTGTCTGTTTGTTTTTTTTGGGTTTTTTTTGTTTTTTTGGTTTTTTTAACAAGGACAGAGTGTAGATTGCTTGTGAATTAAGTTGTACCCAGCAGGTGACAAATATGCTATATGTTATGAGATCTGCAGCCAAATGCCATCACAGCAGTGATGTGTGAATCGATACATCATAATTCATACACAACATAGAGTTACCTTCTAATCCAATATCCTCAACATGAGGGGGCTGCCACTCATTACCTTCACTAAGAACTGAATCATCCCTTGACTTTTGCTAGCGTGCACCAGTACAAAATTATAACATCAGATTATTTCTAGGTGTTAGTTATCTAATCTGATAGCAAATTAGAGCCACTCTTCATAAAGGCCCAGAAAATATTCTTATTTTGAGAAGATTCACATGCATGTTCAACTTTGAACATGTGTATGAAAACAAGTTCATTCCAAGGCATAGGGAGGTTGTAAAAATAAATCCAAGTATTGCTTAAATCTCTTTGCTTTGATTCACATTCAGTTAGTCTGTTGTCATTTAGCTATATCATGTCAATAGGACCTAAATGTATGCTCTGAATACATCATTTTCTTGAATGAGGTTCAAAACTATCTTTTGAAATAGTCTGTCATATGCATTTCCCTACCTGTGGTAATGCTGCCATAAAACAGCTATTAAAAATGAAAGGTTAACATTCTTTCTGTGGTCAGGAAGTAACCTACTGCTGATTTAGGCTTGATATAATAATGTGACCAATATGATCACTAAGCCAGAATTTACGCCAGTTGTTGGAAATGTTGACTTAGTTATAAAAATAGCAACTTTAAGGAACAATGAATCTTTGAAAGAAGTAAAAAGTGAGAATAAAAGAAATTTTTTTCTGTTAAGGATGTTTCTGCCCATGCATTTTCCTCACTGAAAAAATCCTTAAAAATCTTACCTTATTTTAAACATTATTAACATTCTGCAGTCTTACTTAATTTTTGAGTTCTGTGGAGATTTTTAATATTGTTCTTCATTAATTTGAACTATAAACACTTAAAACAATATCCATTATAAGCTCGGTCTTTTAAGGTCCTTCACATCTATATCTCCCATATTTTTTAAGCTATACAGTCCACTTGCGGGTCATATCCCTTCTGGTTTATTTTGTGAAAAAGGAAAAAAAAACTGCTTTGTTTTTGTTCATGATGTTTTACCAAAGTTCATTCACATCACAGTAAAAGTCAGATTCCAAGAATCCCACTTACTTTCTCTTTCCTTCATTTTATCTTTGTTGAGGGCATGGTATATAGAGTTAGTATAATATTTTAACAGTTTTTTATGGCTTAGGAGCAGACTGACATGTGTCATGTTTTGCATCATGCAGTTTAATTTCCTGAACTTGGAGAAAAAAAAAAAAACAAACAAACAACGTTTCATGCAAAGCTTTATAAATTTCTTGTTTTGGTTGTTAGGTCTTTTATTGGCAGTTGACTAAGGAGAAAAATGTGCTTGCGACACATTGAGAAATGCTAGCGCTACTGGGGATAACTGAAAAATGGCCCAGACAGCCCAGTACCGGACACAACCTAAACTGTGGGAAATAATCCCTTCTTTCTAACAGCCTCCTTTCCTTTCCTATGCACTAGCCTGCACCATCCTCCAACTGGAGGAAGTCATACTCCGGGTGGCTCTGCCCAGTGCAACATCTTCTCTTTCCCCAGGGCTGCACCGAGCTCGGCTCTGCAGCAACGGGGCTCTCTTCTCGCTGCTGAAGAAAGTGCGGTGGGCGCGTGGAGGAGGAGGGGGCTGCCTGCCTGCAGGTTCAGCCTGCAGCCTCGTACGCGCAAGCTGCCTCTTCGCAGCCATCTGCACGGGACTGCTGCAGCAGACGGAGCTTTGGAGCTCACGGTTCTTGTAGGCAGCAACATGCCTTGGGTTAAGTACATTTCCTCAACTTGCTGCTACCTCTTTTGTCATCAGTCCTGTCAGTTTAGCCCTTGTCTAGACTAGAAAAAAAAAATTATAAATACAATTCAGGAAAAAATATACCTTTTTCTATGTCTATACAAAGGTGCAGATTGCCAAGCCACCCTCTGGTTTGCTCAGTGGGCCAGAGCCACTCTTCAGGAGAAAACAAGCAGCTGGCTTGGTTGAATGGAGCATAGACAGATGGCAATGTTTTCATTTAAAAACAAAATTTGATTCAATCTCAGCTTTGCTTTATCTGTAGCTAGACAGACTCATTCAGAGAAGACCATACAGATCTTGGCAAATGGATACCATTCTATATATTTTTTCATTTATTAAAGTGACTAGGTACCTTTTGTGATTAGTCTAGGGAGTTCAGCTTTCCTTACACAATCATTCATTGTGCTGCTCTCTTGGAGACACTTATTGGTGAAAGGGTTGATATAAAAACAGCAGTATGTTCTTTTAATTTATTATATGTGCAGCTAGTGCTACCATCTGTGACTAGTGTTGAGAATGTATTATGCTTATCACTGCCAGACCTTAACCATTCAGGTTTAAATTTTCCATCCTGGGAATAATGTCAGCTTAAAAACTCTTCATTTTTGACAATGATGGTAAAGAAAAATTGCAAAGTTTTTTTTTTTTCTTAAAAAAAAATGCTGCTAGTATAGCTACATGTCATTATCCTGAAATAGGACCTAAATTACTGTTTTCCACAAGGAATAGTAAAAATTTAAGGAACCAACATCAATACTTTGAACCAAAATGGAAAAGAATTTTCCATTATCTTCTGTGATATTTGACCATGCTCAGGAAGATTTTTCATTAAGCTTATTCACATAATAGATTAGGTAAGTAACAAGCGCACTGGAAGATAAGCATTTTCTGTAGTTGGGCCAAGCATCTTAGGATATTACGTTAGCTCTTCTAAGGTATCAGCCAAGAGAATCAAAGATATAATA
>KL260745.1:12576-38480 GCA_000699545.1 Podiceps cristatus | reverse complement strand
GGCTCGGGCTGCGGGGGCGTTGGGGAGCGGGTGTTCAGCCTGGAGCGGCGTGGAGGGATGCCCGGCCTCCGGTATGCAGGAGACGGGGCTGGGCGGGCCGCCGGCCCGGTTCAGGAAGCGGTTGTCAAGGCCCCGGCCCCAGAGGACGCGTGCGAGGGGATGAAGGCACGCTGCAGCGGGTGCACTCGAGTGGCCTCTGTTTATGCTCAGCGTAAAGCGGCTGGGGGGTCGGCCCTTGTAACCGCGGAGCGCTCGTAACCGGGCGTTAACGTGCACGGCTTTTCCCTCGTCTTGCCGCGGTCGGTAGTACTTTGCTGAGAGTGCACGTATTTGTTCCAGTCCTGGTACTGATACTTGGAGAAGTGCGTTGTTAAACGCATCTTGTCACGAAGCATGCATTAGCCGGGTGAGTATGGGTCTGACGACAGCTGCTGTTGTGTGAATGTACTGATTCAGAGGTGTAGCATGGCTATGGCTAAGTTGCTTCAAGGAATAGTATTTTGCAGGGGAAATCTGGAGATTTCCAGATGCTGGATAGAACAGAGTGGAAAGAAAAGACAATCAAAATCTTTTTAAAATGAAGTATTTTCCATGAAAATACAAAAGCCATATAGTTCAAGTGACTGGTACTTCAGAGTTTGCCTAAATAGAGATCCTTTCAAAACTTATATTTATCCTGTTGCAAATTACTATTCTGAGAATTTTCAGATAGAGCAGTCTACACAAAAGTTGAAGGACAATGTGGAAAATTGGAGTCCAGATCAGATCCATCATTCTCTTCCATATCTGTATGTGGAAAAATGCCTCATCTTATAAGGTGCACTTTCAGCACATCTGCAGTCACAGATATAGCTTGCTGGTCACATTGTATTATTGAGGTGAGGTTGCAGTTGACAAGCAAACTGATTTGGTTTGATAAGAAAATCCCATTAAGATATTCCTGCATCTTGTCCCATTCTTGTGTACAACCTGAAATGCTCTGAACTGTCAGACCCGTGGTTTAAACTTCCTGTGTGACATGATCGGGAGAGAAAAAAATCAACTTTAAGAGGTTGGAAGAGGTCAGTTTTAAGCTTGGTCATTTCAGTGAAGATTAGTGTTACGTGAGTAGGCAGGCAGTGGCAGGAACACATGGGAGTGGTGAGGAGGGTGGCAGCTTCCATAGCTAGTGAATCATAGGTACCCTCAAGCATAGGTACCCTGGAAGCATAGCAAGCTGCAAAACCTATGCTGGACCCAGAGGCAGTTACTTGAATGCAGTGATTTGTCAGTTCATGGGCAACAGTACTGAGCAAGTAGTGTACAGAGGACAAATTCAGACTTTGTTTACTGTGGCAACTTTGGCTTGTAGCTGCTAACAGGATCTGGCATATTTATGGCAGTGTGCTTGCTACGTGTGAGCTCTGGTTTGCAGGCTACTCATGACCTTCGTGTAGCTGCAGTGACTTTGCTGTTAGTATGTTAACTCTGGATTTCTTGATTGTATTTCTGGCTTGCAGTATATACCATTGAGTGGTTTGTAGTCATTCTGTAGTTGAAGCAAGCAGTTAACATTTAAAACACATATAGCACTTGATTTAAAATACTCTGTGTGTAGCTCTTTCAGATTGCTCCACAAATTAAGTTACTGGAAGACTCTGTGCATCTAAGAATAAGTATATGGTTGAGTGGTATGATCCAGAGTTCCTTGGAGAGTGTCATAGATTCATAGATTCATAGAAAGGTCTGGGTTGGAAGGGACCCCAAGGATCATAGAGTTCCAACCCCCCTGCCATAGGCAGGGACACCAAGTGTCATTGCTTACCATAAAGAAAGGATTGATGTTACTTAGGAAAACCATAGAAGATGGCATCAGATTTGCTTGATTACATGAGGCGGTCATTCAGCTGGTCAAAATACAGCTGCAGAAGGAAAATTAATGCAGCTGCAGGCTCCCTTGACTTCTTTATGTGAGTGTAGGGAGGATTGTCTTCCTGTTCCTCATATCCGTAGAGTTGACGCTGTGTAGATTTCACATTTTCAAATCTATTTTATTAGTTCTGGGTATTATTGAAAATACAACCATTGCAGATGCTTTACTTGTTAACTGCTTACCTTGTATTGGTCTGCCTTTCTAATGTGGTGAGGTATTTTTTTAAACTCAGTAAGATTTCAAATATAAATCTGTACAGTGAGTAAGAGCCAGTAATTCATTTCACAGTTTAAGCACAAGAGAGGAGTGTTTTGGAAAACACATGGGTGGATAGTGAGTGGGCTACCAACAGCTCTGTGTGTTTGTGAGGTAACTATTCTTTTACTCATAATTGTAACCTGGAACTCAGGTTTTTTTGCACATTTCATTAAATCAGCTTTTGTATCCATTTGATGCCCTGTTCACTGTTTCTGAAGACAAGCTTGATTTTTTTTTTCTTTGAAAATATCTTGAGTCTAAAATCATCGTTGTTCTTTATTCATACTCCTTACTATTTTGCATGCGGTTCGAACTTTTCTTTTACCTGCTGCAGAGGCCTCACATTTTTTCCCCAGGCTGTGTCTGCACTAGAGGATTCTCCTGGCACTGGTCAAGTGTGTGATCTGTGACTGACATGTTGGCAGAAGCCCTTAGCCTAGGTGCTATATTGGGAAAAGCTGAACTACTTCTGAGATTCCTTCTCCTGTAAACACAGCTCCTCAACAGTACAGTAAACTGGTATTCTTGGACCAGTTGTCAATGACAAATATGTATCTATGGATGACTCAAAAATCAGGAAGTCAAATTGCATCTGTTAATTACAGAAGTTGTCATTATCTCATAATTTAGATGGAATGTGTTTTAGTTACTTAGTAGCAGGAGTTGCTTTTTATGTGCTCTCTTAGTTTGTCGTGTATGATGCATAACTTGTTGCATGCATAACATGTTGAAGAAGTAAACTGCTTTGCAATTGTTGCATTAATTGATACCCAGTTGGTTCATGTTTTTTTTTTTACTTATTCCATGATAACTTATTAGGAAGTTTATACCCTTCTTGTCTGACAGGAGCAAGCACCGGTTAGTCAGTGTTGGTCGTTCAGTATTTATTTTGTTCTTACATTGACATCACTTCCTTTCACAAGTTTGCAATAGTCCAAATCTCACCCCTTAACTCCTTCAGCAAGTTTGTAGGCTAAACCCCTGGTTTTGGTGTGTGAGGAAGCATGGCCAGAGATTTTTTAATTGTTTTGTCAGCCATGTGACATTGTGTGTTGCAGACAAAGCCATTTGGATCCATAGCAGTTCACTGTCTTTGCACATTTTCCCCTGAGCTGGATATAGTCACTTGAGTGCAGTGGTGGGTGAACGTGGCCAGACTCCCTGGCTTGTGTGGTACCACGTAGCAGGATCAACAGCCAACTAGTGTGGCTTCTTTCCAGTATCTATTTCAATAGCAATTGTTGAATGTTGCCTGTCTCACTGCTGTGACATTAAATCGCTATAGGAACAAATTGAACCCCTTTGTCTAGATATATTTATGTTGATATTTATTCTGAATTGAGCTAAGGAAAGTATTTAAAAGTATTTAAAAGTATTTAAAAAGTAATTTCTGTTGTACTGTGCACCTGTTGCCTAATAAATCTCACTGTCAACCTACTGTAAGTCTTCTATCTTTCATGCCAGCTGTAGTGGACAGGTGTAGAAACTCTTAAACACGTGTATAATAGCAGTAGAATGATTGTTAGACTTTCGGCAGCTCATGGTAGGCATTCATGGTAGGCATGAATGGCAAACTCATTTAAAAGGAAGGCAACTGACAGAGAATGTAGACAAATCGTATTGTAAATTTGAGCTTAATTATTTCTAACTGTAATAATAGAATCATAGAATGTTTTGGGTTGGAAGGGACCCCAGGAGCCCATCTAGTCCAACCCCCCCTGCAATGAGCAGGGACTTCTGCAACCAGATCAGGTTGCTCAGAGCCCCGTCCAACCTGGCCTTGAATGTTTCCAGGCATGTGACTTCTGCCACCTCTCTGGGCAACCTGTGCCAGTGCATCACCACCCTCACTGTAAAAAAATTTTTCTGTACATCTAGTCTGAATCTCCCCTCTTTTAGTTTAAAACCATTACCTCTTGTCCTGTCACAGCAGGCCCTGCTAAAAAGTTTCTCCCCATCTTTCTTATAGGCCCTCTTTAGGTATTGGAAGGCCGCAATCAGGTCTCCCCGCAGCCTTCTCTTCTCCCAGCTGAACAACCCCAACTCTCTCAGCCTGCCCTCGGATCATCTCTGTGTCCCTCCTCTGGCCCCGCTCCAACAGCCCCATGTCTCTCCTGTGCTGAGGGCTCCAGAGCTGGATGCAGTCAGCACTCCAGGTGGGGTCTCACCAGAGCAGAGTAGAGGGGCAAAATCACCTCCCTCGACCTGCTGGCCACGCTTCTCTGCAGCCCAAGATACGGTTGGCCTTCTGGGCTGCCAGTGCACATTGCTGGCTCATGTCCAGCTTTTCATCGATCAGTACCCCCAAGTCCCTCTCAGCAGGGCTACTCTCGATCCTTTCTTCCCCCAGCCTGTATTGATACCGGGGGTTACCCCAATCCAGGTGCAGGACCTTGCCCTTGGCCTTGTTGAACCTCACGATGTTCACACAGGCCCACCTCTCCAGCCTGTCCAGGTCTCTCTGGATGACATCCCGTCCTCTGGTGTGTCAGCCACACCGCTCACCTCCTTGCTTGCGCTCTCAATTTACATCTTAAGCTCGTGTGGACGTACTTTTTCTCATAGTGGTTTTAGTGTGAAGGAGAAGCTTAAAACCATTTATACATGGTTAATACCTTTCAGTATAGGTCTGAGACAAGACTTGAGATGAAAGTTAGTCAAAAAAAAAAAAAAAAAAAAAAAGGAAGATAGGTATTCACTAGCAGCAGGTATTCAGAAAACAACACTTTTTTTTTTTTTTTTTGTGTCTCATAAAGAGGATCCTCTCACTTGGAGAAGAAAGAAGAGGTCTGACCAGGACTTTTTTTTCTGCAAGTTGATGAATTAAGATGGCTGAAACAGTAGTCCCCCTCCGTGTTATCTGTCAGACAAGGGCTCATGCAAATCTTTTTCAACCAAAAGAAAATGCTGAAACTCACTGCTTGAGCTTCTGTTGTGAATCATTGTCGTTACTGGCTGGCAGCAAATTTCTTGTTCTACTTTAAAAAAACAAGCTACCTGAAATATATAAAGTTCTGAACTGCTAGTTTAACCATGTTAGCATTGCTGGGCATTACTAAGCTTTATTATTCTTGCAGCTGGCAGTCTGTTGCTGTTAAGTTGCTGCTGTTTGCATGCAGTTTCTGAACATGTTGCGAGGAAAGCACATTTGCTGAGGTTAAAGTAACACGTTTAAGATTTTTTTTTTGTCGGTGCTGTTTAGTCTTTAGTTAGCAGTCTGCTTGTTTAGTTACCTAGATAACTGAGTGCTTCTCAAATACGTAAGTGTCCTTTGGCTTAAACTCTGTATTAAGACTTGTTAGTGAACAGTTGCTGAAAGCCATCCTAAGTACTGAGATGTTACTTTTTTATGTAACTGCAGATAACTTCTGAGCTATTTGTTTATACTGTCTTGGCGGATAATTGATTATGAACTACCATTCGTTTTATTGAGCTGGTTTGCTTATTGCACAGATTCTTTGACCAGAAGATGACAAACTGAGAGTTTTTATTGCTGTATGTGGACCTTCACCTAGGGACAAAAAATGTCCAGTGCACCACATAGAATGGCAGTGGGTCAGGTGAGGAAAAACGGTGAAATAGGAAAATAATTTTTGGAATTGTTACATTTGCAAAATAATGGAAGAAGAAGGTGTGAGGTTTTTGTGATTATTTGTGCATGAGGTACATGAAGTTTGCTTGCGTAATCAGTTTTGTATTTGTGTGCGTCTTCAATGTAGCACTTGAGAAGGGCTGCGGGGCTGAGAAACAGCAGCTTAAAAATTTCATCAGGGTTAAATCTAAGGCTTGACAAACTTTCAAAAACTGATCTGATGTTAAGAAATCATTTTCATATTCTTATTTGTGCTATTATTAAAAGATATTGCTATTATTAAAAGATACTGTGACATGAGTTCTTTAATATCTTTAAAAACCAAAGAAACCAACCCAAAACAAATACACATGAAGACCCCTTAACAACAAACAGCAGAAACATACCAAAGCAAAAGAAGAGACTAATGAAATTTAGCTTTTTAGTGTTCTTGGCTTCATCAGATTGTACTGCAATTAGTTAAGTTGAATATGTAACTTTAACAGAAATTAAGATTTTTTGAAAAACAAAAAGTTATGAATATTTTTAACAATTTCACAAAGTTAAAATAAAAGCTGTATTTTTGGTTTTGTTTTGTTCAGTAAGTTGATCAGTTATATACCAAAGCTGTAAATGAATCCACTATTTTCTGCTATGTTTTCTAAGATAGAAGAATTTCATGATTGTTAAGAAAATACATCTCATCAGGATCATTAGTTAGAAAGACTTGAGTTTAAAACTTGGCATTGTGTTTTATCAGCATTTGGGCTTCAAGACCAAGATACACCATTTTGTTATTTTTAGTGTACAATTTCTATACAGTCTGTGTGGTGGGATTCATTTTTCATGGGTATGAGACACTAAGTGACTTAATTTTTTTGTGTAAGTCCTTATCAGAATGGGCTTATTGATGATACAGAGCTATATCAGCCTTTGCATTTAAAATGCTGGCCATTCAATTCAATAGTGTATTGCATACATACTCTGAACTATAGCAGATCAGTGTGGCTAAGGTTGCCAAGGTAAACTATCTAAGAGCTAGGAGTCTAGTTTAAGGCAGCATAAACAAACAAGTTGATTTCTTTCTTGCCATGGGCATTACTGCTAATTTTATTACATGATAGCATCTTATGTTCTAACTCCTGACTCCCTACACATTCTTGCATCATGCAACGTGTGGGGCAGAGAGTAACCAAGGAGTTAGCGCCTATTCGATGATTTATTTCTGTATAGTTGTGTGTGATCTGTGGTCCCACTACTGTTATTCAAGATTATTGTGATAACAGAGTTACTGATTTTAATGGGTTTCCCCTGTGGCATCATGCCCTTACTCTCTAAAGCTTTAGTCCCTGTTGCTTGCCCTTAGGCTTGTCTGAAGAATTCATGCTCCCCCAAAACCATCAGACCAGCGACAGCCTCAGAACTACAGCTTTCTTCCTTCCAGTTACAACTCCTGTCCCACACCTGACACTGGAGCAGCCATTGCAGTCCTCATCTGTAACGTGTGTATGTATGCAGGGACTGCAGTGCAGGGCTGTCAAAGTGCATAGGATGGAGCAGATGGACTGGTGAGCCTGAGGTGCATATTGGGGTAATAGATCCCTTGGCTAAAGGAATTGGCAGTGGTCATAAAGTAGTAATCTAGTTGTAGCGTAGGCTTAGTCTCTGCAGTTTTAAATAACTTCCATAGTGGGAACACAGGTCTGGATGTTATAACATGGCCCACGTCTTGTGTTTTTCTTCTTGATACCAAGTAAATTGGAACAGTGCTGAATTTTGTAGATTACTTCACAAAGACATTTCTAGTGCCATTTGCTGTAGAAGTGCAGAAGGAAAAATTAAAGATGACTTTCATGTATTTAAGTTTGTCTGCTGCATATGCGTAACTCTTCCCTTAGTTAAAAGAGAAGCATTGTTGTATTGGGAGCTAAATTTTGGACATACTCGAAGTTACTGTAACCTTTTCAGACTTGGGTTGAGTTTTAAAGAAATGATTTATCAAATACACAGTTATTTGGCTCTTAGTAAGAATATTTGCACTGTTTTGCCCGTAGAGCTACATGCAGTGTATGAAAAGGGGTGAAGTTAATAATCTTTTATCAATTTGAATTTAAATCATTAAAGAACAAAAATCTAAAAACCCCGCGAGATTACCTTGTTCATTGAACAAGGGAGATAGTGCAGATTGATTTCCTATAAGCCCAGTGATTGGTGGCACATGAGAGAAGACCTTTTCTGGCAGTAGGGATATTTAAGAAATTCTCTCCCTTATATGGTTGCACTGATCAGTCTCTCCTCAGGATAGTGCCTGCAGGATATTTCTATTCTATTTGGATGCCCATTTTTATGTAGGAACTAAGGCTGGCACCCGTTGTCTGACTGTCTCACGTCATGGTTGGAAACCAAGCCTTAAAAGAGAGATTGTACAGCAACTCCTGTGTTGTCTTCAGGTTTAAAAATGGTTCAGCTGATAAAAATGATCAGACTGGCATGAAATGAGCAGACATCAAGGGAAACAGGCTGATGAAGTGTAAAGATGCTTTGGAGTTTGTTTTACAGCAATCTGCCTGTAGTTTGATGCTGCCAATGGATGGGGCAGGAAGAGGAGGCAGAAGTATTGTCGAAGAGCAGCATTTACAATCACCAGCAAATCCTAGATGATCTTTTCAGTGCATGTGATTCAACAGGTGCAACATGGTGAATCATGCGGCTGTTGTTTAAGGCATTACTGCCCCCAGTTTGTACTCTTTCCTTTCTCAGAGTGTTTGGTAGGATGGCTCGTGTGCTCATACCTGTGTTCAGTTCAGCCTGAACTGCCCCAAAATGTTGATCCCTGAAGCTAGGCTGTGAAAGAGGAGGAGAAATCCAGAAGATGAATGTTAGCATCTTTTGCAGCTCCATGTTTCTTGGATGTGAGTCTAACCCCTTTGATAGAGGCTTTTTACATCTGATTCCTCATAAACTACAACAGTTGATGACTGATCTGTAAATCTAGGGGTTACAGGTAGCAATGTTGGTTTCTGCAGAAATGCAGATGGTTAACAGGCAGTGCAGAATGTAAAGATTCATTTAGCAAGGTCACGGGCCAGTTAGCAGTTTTCCAGCCTCTGATAAGAATGACAGACTGTGATGGTCCAGCACTTTGTAATAGTGGTTGGATGAAGCAGGGTGTGTGAAGCTATAGAAGAGTTAGCTGTAAAGTTAGTTAATTTATCTCGTGCATGGAAGGCAAAACAGCTTTGTTTTATTTGTTTTATTTGTTTTGCTCAGTAGGTCTTACCACAAAGTGTTTTCCATATTTAATTCATAGTCTGCTGAGTCGGCTCTGGTCTTACAGGCTATATGTATTTCAGTAAGAAACTTTTCCTATTTAAATTGCTCTGAGGACTTTGTTGTCTTCACATATTTAGTCTTTGGAGAAATAACTTCTCATTGGTTCTTCTGATCACCGGTCTTGTAAGGTTAAAACCTGTTTAGCTTTCCAAAGTGAAATCAGTACATTGTTTAATACCACATAGTGAATCTTTCGAAAAGTTTGTCTCCTATCTGATATACTTGGAAAAGAATCTGATGTGTTTTTCCAGGACATGGAAGGAGGGAGATTTTCAGAAGTCTAGACTAGATTTTACTACTCAGATCAATTTTATATCTTTGAAGATGAGCCCTTAAGTGCATAGTTTGCATGCGGTGGTGCTTTTCTTATTTGAACTGACTTACTGCTTTCTTTTTCAGAGCCCTCTTGATAGAGCCCAAGCAGCCAAGAACAAAGGAAACAAGTATTTTAAAGCAGGAAAATATGAGCAAGCTATTCAGTGTTATACTGAAGCAATCAGCCTGTGCCCTCCTGAGAAAAACCTTGATCTTTCTACCTTCTATCAAAATAGAGCTGCTGCCTATGAACAACTGGTAAGAAATGAAAGATAATTATGTGGTTATTGTAAGAAGTTGCATTATAAATTGTGTGTTTTGTCACTTTTGTCCACTGAAAGATCACAGGTGGTGATATCTGCTGCCTTCACAAGATGCCATTGCTTGCAGCTATTTTTCGAAAGCTCATCATACTTTCCCACATATAAATAAAATTATTTTCTGTAAACTATTCTCAGTCTGCCTTATGTCATTCTTGTGTGTCCCTTTCTTGTAAGACAATGTTTTAATTTCTTATCCTCTGGAACAATTTTCTTGTATGTAAGTTAATTTCATTTCTGTGTACTAAAGTGTTTCTTTAACTGTTAGGTGAAAGGCCGAATGTTTTGGAAGTATGCTATCTCAAAAACTAAACAAACACCCACAGAAATCCTACTAAAGACCAAGACCCATGTTTTGCGCATGTGGAAGTAACATTTACTTGATAGTTGATTATACTTGATACTAGTTTTAGAAGTCAACTAGTGTTGTTTACTATGGTATCAATAGATTTGCTTATGAGGTCAAGTTGATGAGCTGTATAAAGGAGTGGAAAAATAGGCTTTGTACGGTCTGAGGTATCAAGTGAGAGACCGCATGATTAGAGAAATCTAGTTTTGAAAGTTAGAGGAGAGAGAAAACAGTTCTTGTGTAATCAAATACTACTTATAACACTAGTTCATGCCATGATGGATCCCAAATGTATGTGGTTCCTTTTTTTCAGTTACTAGAAAAACCTGTTTTGATAATCAGTTTTGCAGATCAATGGATTTTTAGTTCTTAATACCCTTGACTAGCTCTACTCCTACACATTCGTTTATCATCCCTTTGTAGTTAACATAGTGTAGTAAATTGAAATAAGAAATTAAAAATGTTTTAGCAGTTTGATGATTTTCATTATGTTTTTATCTTTTTTTCATCTATTTTGTTTTGTACCAGTCTTTCAGTCCCAATGTTACCTCCTGCAAGCATCTTCGCATCTACTCATTATCTTCTCCCATGTGCTTTGTACAAATCTGGTTTCGTTTTTCTGTAGGAAATTCTTTTCTGTTTTGTGGCTCTTCTGGTGCAGGTGGCTTCCAGTGGTGCCTGGCAGTTTCTTACTGAGAAACTTGCAGAAATAGAAGCAAGCAGGTAGAACCAGAGCCCTGGGAACTGCAGCTACTGTTAGGTGGGCATGACCCTGGCATTGGTAGTGGAAAGCTAATATAATGCAGCTGAGTAGGGCCTCTCTCATTGTGGTGTTTTCTACCCACAGCAAAAATGGACAGAAGTGGCACAAGACTGCACAAAGGCCGTTGAGCTTAATCCTAAATATGTAAAAGCTCTCTTCAGACGCGCAAAAGCTCATGAGAAGCTAGACAATAAGAAGGAATGTTTAGAAGGTGAGTGTCTCTTGATGTGTATAGTTAAAAGTGGAATTAGCCAAGGCGCTTTGGAGAGGGTAACTTGGGGGATTGTTTTGTTTTTACTTCTGTAACTATAATAATACAGAATTATTTATTTAAAACCATTCATAGCTACTGCAAATACACTTTCTCCTCTTGTAAGAAGAAACCTTTTCCCATTTTTCAAGCTGTCATCTGCTTAGATCTGAAATAGCTGCTGAGAAATTGATGTTACTACAGCCACTCAAGGTATTCTTTTCCCAGGAAACTTCCTGCATTTTAGAATAGAATTCATGTAACATGCTGAGTGGATACCCACACAACAGTCATTCTACTTCCATACAGTGACAAACTTTCTTCCCTGGTTGTTGTAGAGAAATGCTACTACTACAGAAACAAAGGTGGTTTTGCAGGTGGAGATAACATGGTCGGAAACAAAGAGTATTACAGTCATTTAAATTCGTTTGGCAGGTGTTAAATGCTACTTCAAGCTGTTTTCCCTTTTGTTCTGATGTATAACTGTTATGAAAATTATAACAGATTTAAAAAAAAAAAAATCTTTTAAAAATATTAACACTATGTATTTGGCAGAAACTATTATGTCAAATCCTTCCAAATACTATTCCAAACAGAATACATTTTGAAGTGTGAGGAAGATGTGACTGAGAAGCCATGGAAACTAAGGAGTGCTACAGGTCAGGGGTGTTGCCTGAGGGCACTTTTGAACTAAGGGACACTGTTTGAAAGGACCCATTTAAATTTCAGCAAGTGAAATCATTCCTGTTGATGTAAGATTAAAAGGCAAATGAAATTTTCAGCTGTGCTTGTTACCAAAGAAGGACAGAAAATAAGGCAGTGCTCTGACTGGCAAATTTAACTGTTAAACTAAATTGGTTTCATTATATATAACAGCTAAGAATTAGGTCTGCTAAATTAGAAGGTAAATAAGACATGGACATTTTATTTATCTATCTATCTATTCATTTATCTGCTGGCAGAATGCCCTGCCATAGTAGGATAGCTTTTAAATGTAACTTTTTTAATGTTAGTAGCAGTAATGTTTGTGGCAATTCTTTTCAGCCTTGTTTGTGTTTGATTTTTAGCTTGCATTTTTTTTCAGAATTGAAAATTACCTCCTGTTTCATTTTTTTTTTGAATAAAAAAGATAGATAGAAAACATCAGTTTTCTAATACAATACTGCTTTTACCTGCCAAACATGTATGGCCAGTAAAATCCCAGGAAGTGGGGTATGTCCATGTAGTGGAGGAAAGTGAAAGCAAACAAACCAAAAACAAAACCCCAACCAAAACCCACTCAAAACAAAAAAACCCACAACACCTACCCCAGCAAAAAAAAAAAAAAAAAACCTTTCAGTGATCCCTGGCAGTATAATTTGGGAAGATGTTGCTGCCTCACCCAAGTCTGGGCACCACTTTACCGCTGCCTGCTTTGGGCAAAGCATGTCTGCTAAGGTGGTATAGTACAGTATTACTGCACACTGTCTTTCGTGCTCTTTCTGGGTGCAGTGTGTTTTCCTGGGGACTCCAGTGTGCTTCTTGACCATGCTAGAGCTGTGGGGAGTTTCTGTATAAATGATGGCATAATAGTACCTATAGGGTATAGAATTACAGAAACTGTACTTAAACTCCAGGGTTACACACTCGCTTTTCAAGTGTATTCAAACAATACACTGTTGGAATTTCAAGTCCAAACTTTTCATCTTTACTGATGTTTAAGTGAAATAGGAAAAATCAGTGATATTGTTACATTAACTAGAGGATCCAGAGAAATAATGATAATGTACCATAAGAGTGCATTTCACATTGCACAGCATGATTCAGGCATCAATGGGTTAACATTTGCAGAGTCTCTGTGTGTGGATGAGAGTGATATGGTATGGGCTAGCACTTTAAATAGGCTAGCAAGCTATTTCTCTTAAACTTGCTCCGTGCCAAAGTCAGAGGTGAGCAGAAAAATCTGAGATACAATATGGGAAGATTTCTTAAATTGAGGCAGCAGCGAGATGTGATTGGAGCGAATGTGAATTTTAAAAGTAGCAAATTAGGACCAGTCCCCGAAGAGAAGCTATGTTAACACTTTTAATGTGAACATAATACGAGCATAATTACTATCCCCGAGGTCTCAAAATGTTGAAAGCCCCTGCTGGAGGTATACATTTTCACTGTGCATCTAAGTGTGTTTGGCTCTAAATAAAAATCTGAAGATAAAACTGGTGACTTCACTGTCATGAAGTGCTTTTATCACGAGGAGATCATTTTGGATACAAATTTGTATCTTAGAAAACATGGTAAATACGGCAAACTAGAAACAGAGGCTTTTATGCTCAAAGAGGACTTGTTAGTTTGACAGTGATTCATTGTAATAATGGCACATTTTGGTGTACTCCAGTGACTATCAGAATTTGTCTTTAATCTCACTTTTGTATGTTGTTTCCTAGATGTCACTGCAGTCTGCATTTTAGAAGCCTTCCAAAACCAGCAAAGTATGTTATTAGCTGATAAAGTTCTTAAACTCCTTGGAAAAGAAAAGGCCAAAGAGAAATACAAGGTAGGACTTGTGATATTGCTGATAAATGCTGATTTCACCTGTCTGGTGGTTGAAATGTTGATTGTTGGCGTTCTGTCAATTGTTGTGAGCAAGTCACTGTATCATCTGCTGAAGTGTAAGAGTTGACACAAATGGTTTTGTACAAAGCTACTGCTGTACTGATGTTTTCCTTTGAGACCTGTCCAGACTTTTTAAAACCTCAGTAGAGAAGAGAGGCTTATTTCTAACAATTATTTCCTTCTAATAATCGAATTTATTTTGACATTGAGGAGGCACCTGAGTTGGTGTGCTGCCTTACATGGGATTTTTCTGGACTTCAACATAATGGAAACAGCAGTAATGGGAACAGCAGTAGCCAAATGTTCAGTTGTGCATCAGGTGGTTGAGGTAGGTATGTGTGTTGAGATAGGAAGGTTTATAAATAATAATTGAAAATGGGTAAAAATGTTGGTTCCGTATAATGAATAGCTTAAAATGAGAAGAATGATGATTGAGGGCTTTTTCCTTAGGTTATTCCTGGTTTTATATATGGAAATTTCATGTATGAAAATTTAAGTTGACAGCAGAATTCTTGCATTTTAGAAAGTGGCAAAATTTTTTAAGGTTTAAGGTGTTTGTTTTTTTTTTTAAACAAATAAAAAGGAAAAAAAAAAGGCATTTCTTAAGAAGTGATGCAGCGTGAAGTCATCTCTTTTCATTAGTGGTCAGACTTCCTGATTCTGTGTTGAGAAATACGCCGTCATCTCCTAACTACCACGAATTACTTGTGACATTCAGTCACAGGCTGTTTCTGTTCCATTGCTGTACATAGGTGCTCATACTTGTACTTTTCTATTTGGCACTTGGATGTCTTTGTGTTAGTGTTTGGAAACTGCAGAAAAGAGAACTATGGAAGTATAGGGGTAGCCCAGAGCAGTCATTTTAAGTAGCTGTAGGTTTATAAAAAAGTTGGGACAGATATTAAAACCTTTTGACTTGTTACTAAAACATTCTTGCTTGTTTTTTGTGGCTATGGTTGAAATACTGAAATTTGTGTTGGTTTTGAGATGCTGAATGTCTTTCCTATAGAAACTCACATAAACGTGTGATGTCGAGGTAACAAAAATGAATTGTGCTATTAGTGTGATGGTGGTAGCATCATAAACCAGGTGAGCTTCAAAGAGGCAGTATGATGATAGAGCTTAATAGAGAAATTCAGAAGAGTGCATACAGACTTTTCTTGCAGGAGAGATTGAATTGTAATTTTATATGCAGCGTTCATTTCGAGCAAAAAAATATTTTCTGGCTGATTTTGTACCTGAGAGGTGTTACTTCGGGGACTTAGTCAAGTCTGTGGTATCTGGGCCAAGCTTCATGTAGAATTAGGGTATTGCCTCATTAGTGTTCATGGTTATGATAGACAGCAGCACGTCTTGGTCAAGTTGGAGAAAAAGGCAAATTGCCATTCAGAATCTACTTGAATCTAGGCTCACGCTTAAACTGTCAGCTTGTATTTTTTACCCAATTTATGTGCACACGTACTGCTTTAGTACTTCTACCCAATGTCTTACGATATTCTAAGAGTCCTCATTTCTAGCCACACATGCAGAAAGACACTATCTCCCTCCTCTCTTGAATATCTTCACTTTATTTCTACAGGAGATGGGTATTGCATTGTGATCTGAAGTTTAAATAATCCCTAAATGTCCAACTGTCAGATCAAAAATAACAGACTATCAAGTGAGATGGTGGAAAGTCATACACCAGTTCTTTCATGAATGAGGTTTTTCATAATCACTTTTTTTTATCCATTTCCATATTTACCATCTGATCTTACCATCTAATGACTTGAAATGACATTTCTCTGTTTCAGAATCGTGAGCCTCTGATGCCCTCACCACAGTTCATTAAATCCTACTTCAGTTCTTTCACAGACGATATAATCTCCCAACCTTTGCTCAAGGGTGAGAAATCAGATGAAGATAAAGATAAGGAGGGAGAGGCTTCTGAAGTAAAAGAAAAGTGAGTGTACAGTACAGTTGGGAATTGTTCTGTATTGGAATTACGTTTCCAGTGATTTTGACATTCTGCTCAGTATAACTTGCTGTTGTTTTTATAGTACTTGGCATGGGAGATCCTGTGGTCATAAAGTGAGCCTGTGAAATGAGATCAGTATTAAAAATGAAACTTTTATGAAAGCTGACTGGCTAGTTCCAAACTGTAGGTGGCTTTGTTCCATTAAACAAAGGAAGGACAGTGAGATTGGGAAGATGTGCTGAATATTTACTACAGTATCATAGTGAATCTTAGGAGATGGGAGGACTGGAGAGTGCTGAATGATGCTTCTGGAGAGAGGAAATCATACTGAAGGAGAGTTTCCAAGGAAAAGAGCAAGTTAGTGTTTGGGTTGAAAGGGAGAAAAGAAGCTAGGAAAAGGGTCTTTGTTAATGAAAACTGTGAGTTTACAGCAACTGAGGCTGAAAGGGTGTTTTATCTTTCTGGAATCAAATTGCACAGAAACGAGAGGTTTGTTCTGACAAAGAAAAGCTTGAGCTTTTTGAGTGGAGCTTGAGTACCACCTGAGTGGTGCTTTAACTTAATATGCTGCCAGGTTTTTTTTGGAAGGTATCACTGCTGTCAGTATGGAAACCATTGCAAACAGCATTATGATTTTTTTTTCCTTAAGTAAGGTCAAATGACCTCATCTACAGGCAGATTCACTAAATCCAGGACATTTAGCTGATGACAAGGCAGTGCTTACTGTAATTTTTGCTGTAAAATCCTTTCTTCCACGTATAAACTGCACATTGCTAGGTTTAATATTTCACCTTTCTGACTTGGAATTCCATCCCTGCCCTCTTGTTTTAAGGCAGAGGTTATTGCTGTTCTTAATGTGAAGGGGGGGGGGAGGGGGAAGATCAAGGGACAAATGAAGCTCAAGTTCAAGAACTTTAAAACATTTTTCTTGGGCATTCTTTGTCTAAATTGTTTTCCATCTGTGATGGCTCTGTCCAGGAATATTTGTAACTTTATTTATGATGGTGTTGTAACTAAGTGTAGCAAAAGTTAATTTGTTACGATTTAATGAAAAATATGAATTGAAATTGCAGTGTTCAGTGAATGCATGTATTCATATTTCCAACTGTTCTTGCATCATTTCAGCTCTGGCTATTTGAGAGCAAAACAATATATGGAAGAAGAGAACTATGACAAAATTATCAGTGAAAGCACAAAAGAAATTGAAGCAAAAGGAAAATACATGGCAGAAGCTTTACTTCTGCGAGCTACTTTCTACTTACTTATTGGCAATGCAAATGCTGCCAAACCAGACCTAGATCAGGTCATCAGCATGGAAGATGCAAATGTGAAGGTAAGAATCTGTCACAGCTGGATTGTAGCTTAGGTTGAGAAAACAGAGAATTTAGATGATAAACTTGCACTATAGTTCAAGAAATTGTGTTTCCACATTTTGAGATAGCTCAATGGAAGCATTCTGGTTTATTTACTGTTTTGTCTTTTTATTCCTGACAAATTGTTTTTTTCAAGGGCTTGTTGACTTCTGAGACAGCTGTGCTAAGCAGTACAAACTAAAGAACAGAGGAAGCTGAATGAATTGGAGGCTTACCTAGTCTGAAAAATCAGTTCATAGATAAGAGAGACATTAACTGAACTGCTTCAAAAAATGTTGATGCATTCATAAGCATATGGAACCTGTCTTAAAAGGATTTGGGGGTGGGGTGGGTCAAAAATCCAATGAGATGGAAGCATAGGCTTGAAATGTTTGAAATTAAGCAAGGGAGTTGATTCACTTAGTCAAAATGAAATTTCTTCCTGCTTAGAATGAATTAAATCTGTCAGTGGGAGAAACAAGTCAAATGAAAAATTTGCTGTAATTGTAACACAGCCTTAAATCTGCAGGAATGTTGGAGTGGCTAATGCTTCTTTGAACTTTTTGGTTTTTTTACAGCTCCGAGCTAATGCTTTGATCAAACGAGGAAGTATGTATATGCAGCAGCAGCAACCTGTGTCATCCACTCAAGACTTTAACATGGCTGCTGATATTGATCCTCAGAATGCAGATGTTTACCACCATCGAGGACAAGTAAGAAACATTAGAGATTTTGTCCAAATACTTGAATATTTAAAATATACCAAAGAACAATGAAGATCAGTACGTTATCAGAGACACTTTGTACTGTTTGTGGCAGAAAAACATGAACTCCCAATTTAGAACTGTTGCAGAAAAAATACACAGTCTAATTTGTGGGTTCAGGTCAGGCAGAAGCCGTTTATTTCTGTAGCTATAGGAAAGAATGCAGAGCAACAGAGGTGCAGCCCTGTATCAGTACGAACCCTGACCTAAAAGTATATACATTTACAGCAGATATAAGCTGCTCTGTGGAGGGCCTGATCTGGCAGAGCAGCATCTGCATAGAAGGAAGCTTTGTTGTAGCAGAGGTAACGCATGTTCCTGCTAACTTGGCACCTGCAGCACTGCAGCCTAGACTTGCATCTGTTCAGCTCATCCTTCTCTGGCTTGTGGCACTGCTGTGTCCTTGACTAATTTCTAGACCTAGAGAGGCCTGTTTCCACAGAACTGTAATATAAAAGGTGCTGGAAGAAAAAAGGAAACACTTCCATAAGCAGATAGGCTAAGTCATATTCATAAGGAAGACTTCCATGGATCAAGTGCCTCTCTCCATTAATTCATTAGCTCTCTCTAGTACACAGAAATAAGAGTGGTGTTATGTGTTGACTGAAGGAAATGAAAGTTTTCTACAGGTTTAAATTTAGCGTTTTACGGTAGCTTCACAGTACATAAGAGTATGGTGAAGTGAGCCCCGCTCTTGTGGAGGATTAAGAATGTCAAAAAAAAAAAAAAAAAAAAAAAGGCAAGCTGGGAAAACCAGAATGTTTTGCCATTAACTACAGCAAGGCAGAGCAACTTGAGAAAATAGGGCATAGTTTTTGAAATACAGCATAGTTTTGGAGACTGGACATAATGCTAAAGCAGTAATGACAGCAGTCTAAAATGCAAGCTTTCGCAGTCCCTACACATGAATATTGTCTTTTTGTGTAGGAAGCCAAAATTTCACTGGTGGCTTTGTTATTTTATGGCAGTGATTTTTAGTCGTGAGTTTTGTAGGTTTCTAGGCAGTTCTAAAACTGAACTGGAGATGATGTGAGTAACTGACGCTAATGGAATTATCACTTAAGTGTCTAAAGCACAGATTAAATACAGAAATAGGATTTTCTTTCACTCTGGCTAGCTGAAAATCCTGCTTGACCAAATTGAAGAGGCTGTGGAAGACTTTGATGAATGTATCCGATTGCGACCCGATTCTGCCTTGGCTCAAGCACAGAAGTGTTTTGCTCTGGTAGGTGTTCTGGGTGCTTTTTCTTTTTAAAGAGTTACGAAAAACATACCATGTTTCTCTCTTTTATTCAAAATAATGGAAAAGTAGGGCAACAGACACGTCTATATCTTTTAATAGTAAGGTAAAGAAATAATGCAACAGTTTCTTCAGTTGAAGTAAGGGTTTGCTGCTTTCATTTTGAAATATTCGTTGTTCAAATAGTTGGTCATCTTTTCTGTTTTATGGTAGAGGAACACAAATCTTCACTCTAATGGTATCACATAAAATTGATGTAAATCTTTAATGTTGTGGAAAACGGTCATCTTCAAGAAATTTGAAACAAAATATGTCAAGCTAGTACAATGCCTCCGCATGCAGGGATCTTCGGAGGACAGCTGTGCATTGGTGAATATGGAGGAATTCTAGGTGTGGAATTTCTAGACTTTCGAAATAGAGGGAGGCTGTTGGCAACTATCAGGCTTTATGGCTTCTTTCTTTCACCCTTTTTCCTCTCCAAGTCCATTCTACCAGAGACATGGTAGGTTCCTAAAAACGGATTTGGTAGGATGTACAGGCACGTCGCTGTCTGGAACTTGTGATTGTTACAATGCATGCATCTCTTGGGGAGCTGGGTAGAGGTCTGATGAGCCTTTCTTGTGATATTCTTTCATTTTAATTTTTTTTTCTTTTTCTTTCTTGAATAGTATCGCCAAGCTTATACAGGAAATAATCCCTTGCCTGTGCAAGTAGCCATGAAAGGCTTTGAAGATGTCATTAAAAAATTTCCAAAGTGTGCTGAAGGCTATGCACTCTACGCTCAGGTACATTTTTCTCTCTTAGAGAAAATGCTGCGTTCTCTTGCACTTTTTATCTTGGATAACATATGTTTCTTCAAATAATATATGAAGATTTTTGAGAACAAGTTCTGAGGTAACACATGTCTTTAGTAAGCTACCTGAATTTAAGGGTATGGGTGTTACGGGGCAGAAGAAATAGAGAGGGAATTGGTGGAGCAGAATGTAAGTGATGATAGTCAAGGGTGGTTACTAGAGACAGAGGTATGGTGTACACTTCCCTTTGAATTCCTGCATGTGTGGCATCTCACTTGATGGGTGTTAGGGATTCTCTAGGTAATTTGGGAGTTAAATGTGTGGAACTAGGGTAACAGTTTCATTCTGCTACGACCAACGTGTACTGGTCAAGCAGGGTTCAGTACAGATGTTCAGAGTATACTTCTAAAAGAAACTGATTTCTTCCCTAAGAAAACACATTTCTGGTTCTAGTACAAAGCATGAGATGTTCTAAGTATATAGGCAGTATGTACACATTTCCTTTTGAAAGACATATATTTGAAAAGGGAAGAAGTGCGGGTGCAGAGTTTTAGAATGGTTTTTACTTGCGGTACACTTAGCCTGTTGCTTCTGGATCTCCCATTACAGATGGTACTGTGATCAGTAATTTGTGCACTTGAAGCCTAACAGATTCCTGCTAAATAGCGTCCATTTTGAAACTTAACTCTGGTAACTGATGTGACTGGCCTGCTCTATGATAAGAGAGCTGTATCCAATCTCACATTGTCAATATGGTTTTAATTAGAATTAGCCTAGCACAGAGTGTATGTTTTGGTTGTATATTGACATGGGTTTCTCTTTTGATGCAGGCACTAACTGATCAACAGCAGTTTGGCAAGGCCGATGAAATGTATGATAAATGCATTGACCTTGAGCCAGATAATGCCACTACATATGTTCATAAAGGGTATGTATTGAGTTTGTAATCCTTTTGGTCAAGAGCAGTTGGCATATTTAGATGAATCAACCCGAACTGAATGTTTGTGTGTAGAAGTTGAGCCAGGAGAAATAACTTTGTGGAAACATCTTAGTGCTGTTAAACGTATTTCTATGGTTTCTCTTGATTAAACTGTAAATAACTTTCAGAAAAGTTTCATTAGTGTTCATTCCTGATTGAGTATCTACTTGAAGGATATCTGACTTTTGCTTTAGCTCTGTCGTAATTTCAACTTTGTGCTGATTGTAACAAGTCGTCTTTGGAGAAATTTACCTTTCTTTAGAGTCATTAAACTGGTAACATGGCTTATTGAAAGTGACTTTCACATACATGCATTTAAAAGCCACAAAGTTGCTGTCAACCCTGCATTAAGAATTAAATACATTTGGGATTGGTGGGTGGGTGTGGTTTTTGGGGGGTTGGGGTTTGTTTGGTGTTTTTTGATGGTTTTTTTGTTGGTTTTTTTTTTTTTTTTGCTTACATGATCAGGGTTTTGGGAAGAGTATGTGAAGTTTGTTCTAAATTTTCTTTCTCTTCTAGTTTACTTCAGCTCCAGTGGAAGCAAGATCTAGAGAAAGGGTTAGAACTCATAAGCAAGGCCATTGAAATTGATAACAAGTGTGATTTTGCGTATGAAACCATGGGAACGATTGAAGTGCAAAGGTAATGTTGAATTGCAGTGTAAGAGTTCTTAGTTACTCTTGAAATTCCAGTAGTCCTTTAGATGTCCTATGGATCTCAAGCCTTCAAGATCATCTCCCCAGTGCTGTGCAAAGCCAGCTCTTACCTAAAGTCCTGCTTTCTGTTCTGTAACTCTTGGGTAAAGCCTTCCTCTTCCTATGGCATAATTCTGCTTTATGATCTGAGAATTTCCCAGGTTCACCAATTTCATGCTTACCGGATAACATGCAGATGAGCCTGTATCTTTAAATACATCCCTTTTGCATTTAAAGTGACTTCCTTACTCAGTACTAGGCTTCCTGTGTATCTAATGTAGTCCTTAAACATACGTTAGTAGACCATTTGTATTGAGGATCCTGAGCTATAGCCTCAAGCCTGACAATTTGGGTTTAATTCCAACAGGACTGCAGTTTGCAAGGTCACAGGCTAAAGAGGAAAGACTAATACGATGCACTGTTACAGAATAGTACGTTACAATTGCGCAGAAGTTTGTGGTGCAGCTGAGACTGTAGTTGTCTTTTTTTTTTAATTATTTTTTTTTTTACATCTCTAGCCATCAAAAAGATTAAACTGTTGCCATGAGAAATTCTGCAAGCATTTCCTAATTAAATAATGTGAGCTCTTGTCTGCGCTAGTCTTCCTCTTAAATATACAAACTGTTTTTGAGGGAGATGAGAGTTCATTTAGTTATCCCAGCATTACCTTGCAGTAAACTTGGTGTCCTGTGGAGAACGTTTTATCCCCCACTAACCCCCGTGAGGTCCTCAAGGGGAAGGCTGTTTAACAGCTGTCCTGGTTGCTTGGGCTTGGTCACAACTTCTCTCAGTTTGCGCATGGTCATTGCAAGTTCTCATGGTGGTTTCTCCTGAAGTCCTTTTAAGCTGTTGTTAGTAGCGGAGACTGAGTCCTGAACGAAAAAAAGATGTTGTAGAGGTGAAAAGATTGCTTTGCCAGTCATAACTGGATTACATTTTGCTTTTTATTTCAGAGGTAATCTGGATAAAGCCATTGAAATGTTCAACAAAGCTATCAACCTGGCCAAATCTGAAATGGAGATGGCCCACCTCTACTCCCTCTGTGATGCTGCCTATGCCCAGACAGAAGTTGCAAAGAAGTATGGATTGAAACCACCAACACTGTAAAGAAACGAGGAGGAAATGACCTTCTAAAGTGAAGTTGCCCACTTCAGCCAGCCCTAAAGACGCTGTTGCAGACCATGTTGAATGGTGGAACTTAGTTTTTTCCCGTTCGTGGTGTTGTCGTTTGCTACATCTGTTAAATGTTTAGGTATTGTGGGAGTGGTTGCTCGAGGAAGTATGCAGTGTTGCATCTTGTTCCTGCTGCAGCAAAAACCTTAAAGAGTGTTAAGGGAAACAAAGTTGCAGGGGAACAAAAGGCAGGTATTTTGGCCATGCAAATAAAAACTTCACACTGGTTCATTTGGGGTGATTATGTTGTGGGCGATTTTTGCTTTATCAAACAATATTACAGCATGTGGGTTTTTTTTTCCTGTTGATTTTAAAGGTAATACTAGTCAGTGCTGTAAAATAGGTTTCTTTTTTATATGCAACTAATCCTTGAGGGTTGATTTTAATTTTGCAAAAAAAAAAAAAAGGAAAAATTAATTTTCAAACTGTTTAATAATAGAGGGGTTTTTAAAGTCAGTAGATGTGGAGAGAATCCCTGTAAATATCTGCAAGCATGCACAATCTTCCCTTAAAGCCCCTCCCACCCTCTGCATAACTAACTTAGAAATAGTCCTGTGGCAGCTATTAGGGAATTAATTTGGTAGCCCTTACCCCTCACCCCAGAAGGCTCTAGCATACTGTGTAGGAGAGCCAGTAGAAAGGCTGGCAGGGGAAAGACCTCAGGTAGCACTGCTTCAGTGGGGGTTGTACTGGAAGAAAGGCCGTGTTCCTGTGCAGCAGTCCGCACCTGAGTGTCACAGGAAACTGTTCTGGAGGGTTTGGAGGGACTTTGAAGAACAGAAAGCACTGCTGGGAGTAGAACTGCCAAGGTTAGGTCATGCTTGCATATAATCTTTGTAATCTCTGACGCTCTTGCTTAAATGTAACAGCTAGTAGGCCATCTAAATTCTCTTCAGTCTCTAGAGACTGCCACGTTCTGATCTGCTCCTTGTATTAGCCCCTTTGCAGGATTAAGTGAGATAAGGAACAAAGCATAGCCTAAAACTTCAGATAATGGATTTAGAATCTGTACTGGTTGGTTTGTTCTTTAGACCCTGTCTTGTCCAAGATTACAAATACTGTAGAAAGGAAGCAACTGTTCTGAAAATAGCAGGTTGGCAAATAGTTAAATACTAGTATAAACCGTCTTCCTCCAGCTAGGAACTTCACTGAGGGATCTCTTGCTTTGGGTTTATCTTTCTGGTACGGAAGGCAGTCAGTCCATCTTGCTTCTCCCTGGGTGGGTGTGGCTGGCTCATGCAAATACTTAACTGATGTAGCTTAATTTAAAATACACTGATTTGGGCTTTTTTTTCCACCCTGAAATTGTAGATGTGCTTGTGCTGAATTGTCTAATATATTTCATCTTTCAAAGAAATTAACCATGCTGTGGTCAAACTGTCTTGTTCTCTAGTTGTGCCACCATATAGCAGCAGCTTCTATTTTCAACTTAACCTTCCTTTCTCCCAGCAACTACAGCCGAAAATTCAAATGGTGCAGAGCAGACATAAAGATTTAATCAGTCTATTTTAGGTAGCTCAGTAGGTGATCTGAAATCAGCGCGTTGGTGTGGAATTGAAGGTATTGGAAGGTACTGGCAGCTTCTAAGGGCACTGCACCTAACAAAGTGTCAAATGTCTTCTGGAACTTCCAGTCTCTGCATCAATTACCTGAGAATAAAAATATGCCAGACTGACGGATGTGTTCTGTTCTCCTGAGGAGTTTTTATTCGCATGGCCTTATTTACATTGGCATTTTCTCTTCTTTACCCTACCTCTACCCCATTCCTTACCCCACCCAGTCAATAAGGGAAAGAAGCATGTGCTGTCAAATACTAGCATTCCAAATCATCACAGACTTTTGCCTGTTCCTGAACTAGTTTGAAACTGCACTGAAAGGATGCATTGTCTGTAATTTTTTTTTTTTTTGTAAATGACGTATCACCTGTAAACTGAAAAAAATAAATATTACCTTCAAGTATCTCTCTCTGACATGTACAAGAACAGGTTTTTGATGAAAGTTTTTTTCTGCAGTGGTGCTCTCTGTGCTTATTTGAGGTTTCTCTGAATCTAGGAATAACTAATAATGACTGACTCCCTGTCATCTTTTCTCCAACCTTTAAGAAAAAATGAGGAGGAGATATGGAATTACCAAGTCTTATCTCTGATTGCTTCCATCACCCACAGAGGTATGATCTTGAGAGCTGAAGATGACAGGGGAAAGAAAATCCAGCCAGGAAAGCTGGGAATCTGAGTAGCTGGCACCCTGTTAATGGGTGTGTGCAGGTGGATCCCTTTAGTCAAAGGGATATTAACAAAAAGGCTGATATGGTTGAGGTTTTGCTTTAAGACAGGCATGCATGTGAGCTTTGAGAAAAGCTTTCTTCAGGAGGGAGTGGGAGTTGAAGTGAAACAAGTAGTACTGCTATTGTCGAAATAATGTAGGGAGCTGGTACTGGAGACTTGGGTAAACCTGGTGTATCCTAGTTGCTTCCATAGTTGTCTTGCATCTTAATTCTTATGTAAAATCCCTGTTGTTCGTGTTACAGGCAACTTTGACAAAGTGGAGATTAGAAGTTGTGACTTGAATTACTAGGATCTAATTGCAGATTGAAAGTGAAGAGGGAACTAAAACATCTACTAAGGAGCTCTACTGTAATTTACTCTGGAACTACTCCGAGCAGCTTAGATGCAGCTTTAACAAGGCTTCCCAGCTGCAGGGGTAGTAACACTGCCAATACAACAGGCATTACTGGGCTTTCTGCTGTTTCTTGAAAAAGAATTAAAATTCTTGCAGGCTGAAGTTCTGGAGCTATTTCAGGGCTGTTACTGGCTGGTTTTCTATACTTGGAGAATACTGGTGCATTATGTATAATATGGATACTTAAAGTGCCTGTTTTCTACCACCAGAGAGCTTGACTGCTTTACGCGTTAGCTAGCTGAGAACTGATTGTGTACTTTTTTTCATTGAAACCCCCCAAAATTCACAGTCCCTTTGTATCACTTCTGAGCAGATTGCACTGGAGACCCTTAAAATATCCTACTAAAACAAGGTGCTCAGAAGTTGTTCTGACAGATCAAAGAGAAGTGAGACCGTCACCGCTTCGGTTGAGTTCACCAAAGTAGCTTGCTACAGCTTTTCCTTCGTTCCCTCCATTTGGGAGTCCAGGGGAGGAGGGTCCAGGAGATGGATTCTGTTGTCTGTTGCAGATTGCACTTTGCATTTTCAAAACTAAGTGGTTGGCCTGTGAGAATCCTGCACTACTATAATTCTCCAAAGGTAGTATTTAGTTCCTGTTCGGCTGCATG
>KL260745.1:0-12545 GCA_000699545.1 Podiceps cristatus | reverse complement strand
TTAGAGAGGGGAGGGAATGAGAGGGGGAGTAGTTTAGGAAAATGGATGTATAATAGTTGCTATGATGTAGAAGCTGGAGCCCAGTGATGGCCATCGTGGATGCTGATTGTTGAGTATGTGGGAGGCACTAATCTAACACAGGATACTTGATTCAAATGGTAAATTGTTAATTTTTTTATATTTATTTTTCAACAAATAAATCTTCATTTCACCTTATGCTCTGTGGCTTGTTTCTTAAGAATTCCAGTACAGTAAGTACACCAAAATGCAGTGAAAAGTACAGACCAAACATGCCTGCTGGAATAGATAATGCCACTGAGTGGAATGGTGTAACCTCTCTTCAGGGGAAAGATGCCTCAGGGTTTGCCCTAATTTAACCATTAGATTTCTCTATAAAACACATGCATAGCTCATTCCAGAGAAGCCAAAAGAATGTTTTAAAAAAAAAAAAAAAAAAAAAAAAAGGCAAAGAGAACAGCCATGGGAAGAGGAAGGTAGCCAAACAGGAATAAAAAGGTAAGGTGGTTTGGGGGGAAAAGGGGGAGTTAGCTAGAGCATGAGAAAAACCACCTCCCCTTCTGTACTTTGAAATCTCCTTTAGCCTTACTGCTCTGTCCTTTGCTGCTGGAAAACTAAAAGGCCACAGTTCTAGTTGCTGCTTTTTTTCATCCCAAGGAAAAAAAACCACAACCCACAACAAGCTATTTCTATTTTTTTACATTAGAAATACCAAGGCATCTTCCACACCACCACCACTTCCACAACAACAGCCACCCACAATAACAAAACTACACCCTGCTAGGCTGGGTTTAAGTGTTTTAAAGCCATTTTTAATAATCCGTTTGTTAGTCTCTTCAGTAAGACCAAAGATGTAAGGAGTATTTCCCATGCAGCTGCTGGGAGTTGGCCTTTGGGAGCGATAACGCCTTTAAACAGGGAGCAATTCTAGTACCCGTCCCCAGGGAGACTGGGGGCAGAAAGACTTGATCAGTGCAACAACTTTTCTAACCCTTTTGGCTGCCTCCCCTCAGCGTTTCAGGGGAAGACAGCCAGGCAGCAGAGTTAAAGCCCACTCAGACATCCTATTAGAGAAGCAGGATAGAGAGCAAAGGTCTGGTGACATGTAAATGGCTTTGACACAACAGTAACCTGCATCAGGTCAGCAAGAAACAGGCATTGCAATAAGGAGAATTGAATAGATATATTCCAAGCAAGACACATGAACCAAAACCTGTTACAGATTCTTCTATAGTAGGAGTTGGTCATCCAAGGAACTTTGCTAAGGTGCATACAACTAAGGATGACAGAGCTGAAACAATTATGCTTCCAGATTATCTGGTAATTTACTGAAAAAATTGTAATACCAAAGCTGAATTCAGAGAATTTCCAGAGAGAACAAGGTTCCTGTTTGTATGTTCTACAAAAAAGCCCCCAGAAGGTACCTAAAACATTGTGATGCATAAAAAGCAATGCCATTAACTACTACTGGGGTGAACTGATTTTACCTCCATCTTTATTCTAGCTGTAAAATATGAGAGGAGATAAAAAAGTTGTATTTGAATCAATTTTAGAATTACACCACCAAGTTTATCTTGGTGGGGATTTTGGTTTTTTTGGTTTTTTTGTTTTTTTTTTTTTGTTTTTTTTTTTAACTGGCACATTTAGCAGTAGATTGCGCAGGAACTAGTGAGGGAATCCTGAAGATGAAAGCAGCAGCCATTGTGCCAACTGAACCTTCCCTGTTGACCCAGCTTCACTTTTTCATCTCTATGCCATAGAGATCACAACGCTTCTGGCTTAAAATAGGAATTTGTTGACGTATTTCTGCGAGTTTCTTCAGATCTGCAAAGGGGAGAAGAGAAAAGGAAATTAGAACAGCAGTCACAAAGCAAAGCTCCTGACATGCTATGAGGCAAGACAGGGATAAGAGCAGCTTTCATGGAGAATCAGCCCACAGGGCTGAAGGAAGCCTCAGCTCTGCTCTTCCCTACCGCGGCAGCTTCCTCGTAAGTAAGGGAACGAGAAGAGTACAGTCAAGTGCTGCTTGCTCCAGCTTTAATCTAGCAAAGGCAGAGAAGGGCTTGGAACGCCGCATCATCTGTGACTGCGTGAGCAAGCCCACAGACATAAAACTGCCTCTCCTTACTCTCCTGACACATTCACGAGAAAGCAAGCAGGAAGAAGACCCTTTACCCTTACCTATGTCTGTGTATACAACTGTTTCCTCAGCCCCAGCTTTGGCTATGACTTCACCCCTGCAAAATTAAGCACATTTGTTCACAGCATTAACACGGAGATCTCAAGGCATCAGGTCAGTTGCTGCTGTTTGTACAGAAGAGAGCTCCTACCCTTGATGTCTACAGCTGTAAAGTCAGGGCTGTCCTAAAAATAGAATCATAATTCCTAACTCCAGCATGACAGAAATGGCTTCCAGGCTTTATATGTAGCATATTTTATATGTGACACATACCTAATTATGTTTCCAAAGATCAAGAATCATGGTTAAGAGAACTATGAGAACCGGTGCGTGTGAACATGCAATAAACCTCAAAGGGAAAGAAACAACTTCATGGCAACAAACACATGGCAAAGCCTAATGCTTTCTCCTTTCGATCCTACCGGATTTTAATAGGAGTACACTTACACTCTCCATGAGCTACTGAACATTATTTACCATGTCTCCCAGCAGGTGTTCTGTCACTGCTTTCATCATATAAAGTTAAAAGCTCAAGACATAGAGCAAGCTTTTCTTACTTTGCAGTCATCTGGGAGAGAACTCTCAGTGGATTTATTTGAAGGACAAATAACTGCCTGAAGATTTGGTCACTTATCTCCTGTGCACCTGCGTGACTTCTGCTTAAGACAGAATATGTCTCCTATCTATCCAAAGACGTTCTTTGTGTTCTTTCTTAAATCAAAGCAGTGTTGTTCTTTAAGGAAATTAAATAATTTTGTTTAAGATGGTTCAGTTCTGTACAGAGACTTACCATAATGCATAGTATAGGATGGACTGAACTTCAGGGAGAAGCTGAAAAGGTCAGCAGCTTAACTAATGCTAAATACCTTCTTTGCTATCAGAAAGGACACAAATTGTTAAACTAGTTTTAGTTTCTGTCGTGTTTTTCAGTCAGACAGTTGTAAAGGATGATTTTGAGAATGTAGGCTTAAGTCTCTGGTGCTTTTTACCAAGAATTTAGGAAATTTTTAAGAGCAGATGGAAATATGTGACTGAAATGTGACTGTCAAGTAAAACATACGTTTTAACAATGAAAAGGTGGGTTTGTGGGTTTTTTTCTGAACTCACCATGGATTTACTACAGTGCTGTGTCCCCAGGCAACATAGGATGCTTTTTCATCTCTAGCAGGAGATACGGTAGCTACGTAGACTTGATTATCAACAGCTCTGTGTTCACAGAAAGATGAAGGAAGGGGGGCAAAAAGTGAGTAGAATTTATTTTTATACCACCACTTAACTAAACAGAGAGAAAGAATTCATTCTGAAGGGGAAGCTATGTATCTTCCTATGGACTAGCCGAAATTGTAAATGATACGAAGGTCAGAGAAAGCAGAGCCTGGAAAAAGAAGTCTCTAGCACCTGCTCCAGCACTAGCGGGTAGAATGAACTACATGTTCATTCAGTACATAGCAAAGCTAATTGAAGCTGACCAAATGAATAAGTAATACCGCATTCAGGAATCTTAGGGTCTATTTCTATCTGTAATTAGAGAGGTTCTCAAATGGTTATTGGCTCTTCTGTCTAGAAGTTTGTGTGTGAAGGCTGCTTACAGAGCCACGGGGAAAAGGTCCTTGAAAGGGCATAACTGCAGAGGGGCTGGCAGGGGTGAAGGATAAGCATTTCCCGCTTTTCTCCTTGACAGCAAACTCTTTTTGGTGGCCCATGCAAGGCTTGAGCATGGTGCAGCTCCAAGAGCAGAGTGGCCCTGCAGCAACACTTCCGATGCCTAGCGTCCTTTGGAAGACAAACAGTTCAGTTCCCCATGCTAGAACTCTCTCTGGAAAGGGAGGATAAGCTGTTACTTTGTTCTTACCGTCCCCTTTGTAGCAGCTCCCAGTGAGCCGGTCCTGTTGTCAGGTTAAAAGCCCCTGGATATATCAGCAGCTGGCAGCCTTTGTTAGAAGAAAATTAGAACCCAACTGTCATTAAGGGGAAAATGGTTTAGCCTGGAGTGACCCTTCATGTTGAGGCTCAGGGCAAAGTTTCTTTCAGCACTTCCCAACCTCTGCCCAAAACAGAACCAAATGGAGCCTGTCCGTGCACGACACGGGTGATGACCTCAGCAAAGCCCTGCCATACATTACCAGGAGTGGGGATATACCCATCTCCATCACTCCAGCAGCAAATGCCTACCAGGAAATGATTGTTACTTTACTCAAGGAGAACAGACACTCCTTTGACTAACAAAGTCTTGGCCACAAGATGCATTTTGTGTTAGTGAGGACAAGAGTGCCTGACCGTGCAGGCTGCCTGGTACGTACCACCCTGAAACGGCCCTGCATAGTTCAGGCCTCGGGGCTAACCACGCTCCGTTATGTGACCCAGCCTCACCTTTCTGTCCGTAGATGTGAGCCATCTCAGCAAATCTGATATCGTAGCAGATGCCCAGGCCCACTTTACAGTACGCTGTTCTCAAAACACAAGAGACAACAGTCATATCGCTATCGTAAGCACACAAAAGCAATCACAAGACTCCCTATAGCCATCCTGCCAGCTGTTACTTCATATGTGTCACAGTAACAAGAGGAGCTATATTTAAGCATGTATCCTTATCTGTAACAAGCACTGGCTACTTGTGGGGGGAGAATTCGTGCTTCATGATGAGAGGAAGACTGTGAGAAGCAGACTTATCTACCCTTTAAAAACAGCCATTTCCACAAAGACCTGATAGAACATGATTTCGTGTAATGCATTCCTCTCTAATTGAGCTTCAGGGTTTTTAATTATTTTATTTTCAAGAAAAGCAAGCACTCACTGCTCTTCACGGACTAAACAAACTACAGTCACGTACTTTCTTAAAGCACGCACATTGCAAGGAGGAAAAAGTGACCATGGGAGACGAGACTCTTTGGAGAACTCAGTAAACAGGACATGTGAACTTCTGAACACTGCAGGGGGAGGGGGAAGTAGGGGTCTTGCTTTTTTTATCTGGCGTGGTTGATTCAAGATGAATGTTGGACTGGGAGTTACAGTTAATTGTCTCTATTATTATGTCATCCTCATATGAAACAATGTGCCAGTGTAGCTGTTTGCTACATATATTCTTTTCCAAGCCATGTTTTATAAGAACCACTTTAAAGTTGTAACTGCTATATAAAAAAACCCCACTAACAAATCAATAGGACTCCTGATTATTAAGGGAAATACCATGATATATGCTTCAACCCTTCCTACTCCTCTGTCCTTTTGCAATCACATTGCCTTTTTAAAAGTTTCAGAAGTGACTTACACACTTGGAACAAACTTAAACTGTATTTGCTGTGGTTGTCAAATTCATAATATAAGTCTGATAGTCTAAAAACCCATTAGTGGGGAGGAGGAGGGGGAAGAAAGCTCCAGAATGACCGTAGTGTTATTGTGGTAGAGCTCCTTAAAGAGAGGACTTGTCTTTATACTCACGGGTATCAAACATGGAGAAACTATTCCCTGGACTCAGTGTTTCAGACTCTTTGAACTGTATCTTCCCAGGAATATCAATGTCAAACAAATGAACCTGTAATTATAGTATGATTAATAACAATTTCTCTGCTTGGTATTTGAGCCTCTATTAGGCACGTGTTTTCTAGTTCCTACCATTATCTAGACTACTCTTTTGTCAGGATCCCAACTAAACACTCCTTAAGATTGTGAGATCTCCTAAAGGTAACCTTTTTTATAAAAAAAGTTTATATATATCTATAAAAAAGTTACCTTTTTTATATAAATATATATGTCTAAAGTTATTTGGGGAAGGTTGCGAGGGAGAAGACTGGCCATTTTAAACAACACATATAGTCCTTGTGACCCAACTGATGCAGGTATCAAATGTTTATATTGCTTACTAAATAGAATGCCCTGTTCTTCTCCCATGCAGTAATAAAGAGTGGCCCAAAATAGCTAGAAATATAACAAACAACATTCTACGAATAACTACCTGGCTTGCAGACTGGTGTGGTAAGATACATGGAAGGCTACACAGTACTTCAGAAAGTGATCTAATGGCGTAGCTAAGTGTAGAATCAGTTAACAGAATAAATTAATACCTGCACCCCAGTGGTATTTTGCACCACCTCTTTTGTTCCACATAACCTTGCATTCTCTGTTTTTGTTTTCCTTGAAGGAAATAAGCTGTTGTTCACCTCAGGAATGATACCTGTATGCAGAGTCATATTAACGGAAACTACAGTTATGAAGAGGAGGCATTTTCTCAGAAGGCACGAAGCAATACCCAGGTGGAAGATGACAGTAAGCAAGCATCTACCACAAAGACACAGCTCAACTATGGAACTTGGACTTTGGTTGTCTGCACTAATCATACATATAGCACACAGAGTATGTAAAGAACAGTATTTATGATAACAGGAGGACTAAATCCATTGGGAATCTGAGGGAAAATCCTGATCCCACTTAAGTGGCACTACGTTACAGACCTAGACCAAGGCACACAGATGAGCTGGATCAACTCTTTACCACAGTTTTCCCAGCAGGCGGGAAAAACAAGTTATGCCTTCTGCATTTTGTCAAATTTATACCCACCTTTGGAAGGGGTGTTTACATGTCCCAAAGAAAAAATTATATGCAATTTTACTGACAGTACACAGCTTATTACTAATGCAAGATTCTACTAATCCACATCACCTTTAGGCACAGATGAAATAATCTGTGCAACACTGCTGAGAAACCTTTTAATAACAATATTCTGCCATCTTACCTTCCTATGCTTTGCCAACATAGCACCATCAGGTCCAAAGACAGTACATGTATTATAGAGCTTTCCACCATCCTCTTCTGGAATGGATCCTTTGTAGAGGTGAGAACAAAAGATTTCCTCCACTGTATTATATGGAATTTTGATCCAATGGCACTAATAGACATTGCCCATTTTTCCCTCAATTAAGTGGTCACTAAGAGTTAACTACCTCCAACGAGATATATGCTGCACTCCTTTGCAACTTCTGAGAGCTTTTGTGTTGATTCCCCAGGGATCTTCTCTGCATACTCCTTAAAGTATTTGGTTCCATATGGAGAATTAAAGCATTCCTAGAATTAGGGGGGGGGAAAAAAAAAAAAAAAAAAAAGGTTAAAATCCAGTAACACCACTGCAAGAAGTACTTGACCTTTCAAACTCCTCTCTGTCCATGTTCTCATACAATCTTTAGGTACAGGATTTTAGTTTACAGGAGCTCAATAAGCAAATCAGAAAATATCAGGACCGTAACAACTGGAGAAAGTGCAGTGGGTCTGTTGGTGTGAACACGTGCCGAAGAGTGTGAGCTAGAAGTACCATACAAGCTGCAAGTAACAAGGCTAGCACATTTATCAGTCTAGACTTAGCAAGATCAAAAGGGATATCCTCAGAACAAGGAACTAAGTTCCACCTAGCTCCTTTGACAAGTTACAAGCTAAATACATCCTCTCAAAACTGTGAAATGCTCATGCTTGTCCACAGCCCATGATTTCTTAATTTTTAAAAGGACCTCTGCAAAAGCATGCATTTCTCAAAATTACTTTTTTGCTAAAACAATCCTTTAAATATCATTTCCTCACAACTGAACAGTGTCTTCTGTTCCAGGCTCTAGTTAAAGATTTGCTGTCCTTCAGAACCAAGCATGTAATCTTTAGACAGCAAGACTAACAGAGCAGTTTAGATGCCTAAACTAGGTGGCTAGTGGTATTTCATAGATTCCTAGAATGGTTTGGGTTGAAAGGGACCATGAAGGTCACCATGTCCAGCCCCCCTGCAGTAGCAGGGGCACCTTCACTAGACCAGGACACTCAGAGCCCCATTCTACCTGACCTTGAATGTTTCCAGGGATGGGGCACCTACCACCCCTCTGGGCAACCTGTTCCAGTGTACCACCCTCAGTGTAAAAAAATTTTTCCTAATATCTAGTCTGAATTTCTCCTCTTTTAGCTTACAGCCATTACCCCTTGTCCCAGTGCTACAGGCCCTGCTAAAAAGTTTTCTCCCATCTTTCTTATAAGCCCCCTTTAGGTATTGAAAGGCTGCGATAAGATCTCCTCAGAGCCTTCTCTTCTCCAAGCTGTACAAACCAAACTCTCTCAGCCTGTCCTCATAGGGGAGGTGCTCCAGGCCTTTGATCATTTTTGTGGCTTCCTCTGGACCCACTCCAACAGATCCCTGTCCTTCCTGTGCTGAGGGCTCCACAGCTGGATGCAGTGTTCTAGGTGGGGATTTGGCATGTCCAAGACATCCAGAACTTTTACTCTGCATTATATTTGCCAGCTCTGTGAGGATGTGAGATTCTCCCCCCCCCAACACTTTTTTGTCCCCTAAAGGAGTTCAGCTGAAGGCCACAGACAGGCTAACAAACAGTACCAGTACCTCCTCTTCAGCAAGAGACTCCTAGCCTAAGCATCTGCCTCGATTGTTACCTTTGTTCACCAAAGTTGTAACATGAACCGCCTTCACCCCCCAAAAAAAATCCCAAAATAAAATATTGTGTGAATAGCCCAATAAACAGTTATGCCTTAACCACTCAAGTAAACTTATTAACAACTGTAGTAGATTCTACTGAACTGGAATAACTGAACCAAAACTGGATGGATGTTTTTGCTCCATATACAGACATTGGGCTAGCAGGCGCCAGCTAACCCACAGCAGAATTTGTAGATGGAAGAAGCTGGAAGAGAAGTCTCTGCAGGCTGTCAGATAAGCTTCCCAGGCTTCTGAAAGTTGGATTGAACTTTGAGGAAACGAAAGCAATGGCAGCTGCCTCCACCTTCATCTTGCCACTTCCACTGTCAATGCAGGTGGTACTAAAAGCATGGGCTCACGGGAACAGGCAGAGCTCTGTGCAAGCTTGCGGTAGCAATGCATGTGGCCATTTGTAAGTTGATGCTGGAACAAAACTGCAGACTGTCTGCACAGATCACCTAGTTCTGTGCTCTCCAAAGTGGTAAGAATACAGGAACAGATCTTTGAATTACTTTCTGTCAGCTCCTAGATTCAAAAGGGTTCTATTTCTTTATCCATAAATATTACAAATTGCTTTTCTCTCACAAATTTTTCCAGGTTCACAAATGAAAAAATGTTTAACTCATCAAGGCTAACATGTCATGGGAAAACTGCTATATGCCTCTGCAGAGGTGTAGATTATATAGACAGTGCAAGTTACTTCTGTTCTTTATGTAAGGTAACTTTAAAAACAAAAAAACAAAAAAAATGGACAGAAGAGAACATTTCATGCCCACATCCTAATGCCAGTTCAAAATTTACCTCCCATAAGTCTGTGAAAAACCTTGGCCTTGTTTGACAAGTTTTACTCTAAAAGCACAATGATCACTGGCAAAGTGAGTATTTCAACTAAATAGGTCTGGAAAGCTCAATGTTTGTACACATGATGAAACTAGCAAATAATAGATAATCTCAATGTAGGAAGCCCAGACAGAATAATCAAAGGTCACATTTGCAACACAAGAGCTGTGTTAGCACAGAGGAGCTGGGAAGGCTGCATAATACTTTGCCTGTGACAGCAGGAGGGAAAACATTCTCTGTGTAAAACATTCAGACCAAAAGTTCACCCAGAGAAGAACTTTGCACTCCTGAGTCAGATGCTGTGGGGTGCAGGGGTAACGCACATACTCCCAGGAAGAGAGGAAAAAAGCTCTAAATTGCACTGGGAAGGTCACCTCGTTGCCAGCACACTCACCAGTATGAAAATTCAGCAAGGTAATCATGGCTGAAGTCCAAAAAGTAAATCAGAAATTATCAGTAACTTTATTTTTTGTTTCTCATGCATGATCTAATCTGGAATGATTATGGCAAAGAGAGTGACTGTATACCTGTCTTCTTTCATCTTCATGTCAACATTCTTTAGCTGAAAATTGCCAATTGCCTTTTCCTACATTTCTAGCACAGAAGGCTTCTGCAAAGATTCAAACCACAGTGTCACTTTTGTGAAATCAGAACATATCAGTGATGGAATTGCCTGGGATTTAAACCAGCACAAACTTCACCAGAATCTTATACCAGAAACAAACAAACAAAACCTGTCTTTTTTTCTTTTTTTTTCTTCTTCTTGTTTTCCCCCCCTCTTAAGTGCTGCTAGACAGATGCCCCCCTCCCCCCATTTTGGAGTCTCATACAGCATTTAAATGATCCACAGAGAAATAGAAATATATAATGCCTGAGTAATGCTAGAAAAAGCATTTGCTTTTTCCAAGGATTTGAGGTATAGGTGCTAAGTAGACCATGATCATTACTCACAGGTAGAGCCACAACTTTTGCCCCTTTAGCTGATGCTTCTCTCACCAGCCCACAGGCTCGCTGAAGGTTATCTGATTTAACAGCAGATACATGAAGCTGAATAAGAGCCAGGCGGAAGTCTGATGGCAGAAAAGAAATTAGTCAGCAGAATTCCCCCAGGAAAAACTCTTCAAGATTCAAATTCACTAATGAGAATTTAACAAAATAAACTTGCTTATATGTTAACATATACACAAACCACTTCCAACTCACTTCGTGATCTGTCTATGACTCTAGAAACAGTCTCTTAAAAGAGGGAGAAACATTCAAACCTAGACTTGCTAATGGGAATGATACATCGCCATCACTCTGCTCAGGTTGAAGATCAGAGTTCACATGCTAGGAACACTTAGCCTAGGCAGTACCCAGCCCAAGTTCTAACACCGTCTCCCTTTCTGTCACATAGTATCTTACTAGTCACCTAGACCTGCTTCTTCCTTCCCAGTTTGCTACACACTTTCTAAGCCTATCTTCTTGTTGCGCCTGTCACCTAATGAGCACTGCATGTCCTAAAATACCACTAGCAAACTAAAAAACTGGATAATCCCAAAAGCACCAAATACAGCAATAGTTTGCTTTTATCCCTCAAATCACAACTGATCTGGGAAATAGCTGTAAAACCCAATAAAGATAACATCTTTCCTCATCATTTCTTTGCAATTTGGTTTCTAGTCAAGAGACAGTTGCAAGTGTTATCAACACTGTCTCTACTGTGGCTAAGCATGATTTATTATTTGCAGGCTCTTGAAGTACCTAAGTAGGAGAGATCAAGCCAGGTTTGTGCACACCGCTTGGACTTCCTTCCATGGAAGACGTATCCTGATCAGGTAGAACTGTCTTTTTTTTTTTTTTTTTTTTTTAAAACACTGGCTTCATGAAGAAAAGTACCTCAGTTTCAAAGCACTCTCTTCTCCGGAAAACTCCTGTCATACAGTCAAAGATCACTATAGGATAAAGCAAAAGCAGCAAGCAACACAGCCTCAGTGGCCTGGGAAACAGGAAGAACTGATTCAAGTGAAGATGAGATCTGGTCAGGAACAGTCAGACAGAGTATTCTTTAGTTATTACTTCAGTAGATAAACAGCTAATTTCTAGAAGTCATGCAACAGATTAACTGCTCACTTTGCCACTCTTCATGTGAGAGAATCTTTATGTTTGGCTTATTGAGTAAACAAAGCTTCACTGGCATTTTGAACAGATGTAACCATAGTTAGCTTTCAGGTCCACCTAGATAAATATACTAGGAATCTGTCTAAAGCTTTTCCATATTTGTGGAATGGGTCTTAGCTCAGAGAAATTGGACATTTAAGGATTTATTTCAGCATAAATTCACTTCTGCAAAAAAGAACCAAAAAAGCACCTACTAGGAAAAAATTTAACTAACTTACTTCCCGCAGTGTTTAAAACACCTGGGAAACATCAGTTGTATTTTCCCTATGCCTCAAGATTGGTGTTTGTTAAACGACAAGATTAAAGCTTAGTCATAACAGAATATATGTACTTGTGCCCACAGTTTTCTTTAAAAGTGTTGAGACATAGAAGTAACAAATACAGAGAAATGTGCAACAGCGCTGTAGAGGCCCAATATGTCCTCTTCTGGCCTTGCTAAACTGCCTCAAAAACTTCTTTAAAAGCAATTCTTAGGATGGTCTATAGCAATGCACACTACAACCAGATAAAAGTGCATCAGAATAACAATGGTTCGTATTTGTACCACTATAAAGTTTTGTTGGGTTTGTTTTTTTTTTTTTTTTTTTTTGAAAGCAGTGTAAGCTAAAGCACGCCTGGTTTATTCAGATCAAACTCCTCGCTAAGCTGAGCGTTGCAGCAGTACAGAGACGCACGGCAAGTGGTTTCTAGCAGCCGGCAGCGAAGCGGGAGTGCCCAAGGCAGCTCCCACGAGCACCTGCATTACTTCTCACCCCTGCAAAGGCTCAGAGACAGCACCAGGACAGGCCTTTCCAGTTCCGACTAGGACCGAGGCCCCCGGGGGACACTGACCCGGGCAGCAGGCAGCCCACGGCCCGTCCCCGGTTGGGTCCCCACGGTCAGCTAAGAGGG
>KL260744.1:4227-23807 GCA_000699545.1 Podiceps cristatus | reverse complement strand
TTTTTTGGGGGGGGGTGAATATAAGAGAGAAGCTAATAACAGCATTGGAATTAATGAGAGTTTTTAACACTGTAGTCTGCAGATCATAAGCATTATCTTGGAGTTTAGGGAAGGGATTAGCTTAATATTTCATTGGGAAATGCATAGGGGAAACTTTCATTGGTACTGCGTGTGACAGTAGGAAGGGAGATAATTTTAAAATTCAAGCTTTGTAATAGCTTGTTGATTTCAAAACATTAACAGTAGCAAAGCCAGCAACAGATGAGTAAGGTAATACAGGTGTAGCTTGCTTTATTCAGCTTTATTCTGGTCCACAGGTGCTTGCTGGGGAATTTGAACCAAAGCTTAGTTCTCCCATGAGCATATAGCCTGAAAGTACTGAACAAAAATTTTAAAAATAATACAGTTTATAATGCTGCACTTGTCTAGAACAAAAGCAAACTATATACACTGAGAAACTGTAATGGTTTGCTGCTGCTGCATGTTTACTTCCCTTGCAACATGAAATAGTCTTTTACTTTCTATGTAAATTTGGGTCTGCCATCAACATAGGATCTGTCACGATACTGAAAATACAAATCACTGTATGTGTCACTCTGTGTTTAAATTGCAGCAGACTCAGGTTAAACATTAGGAAACCTTCTAGTAGAGAGGATGATGAAGTGCTGAGCTAGGTTGTTTGGGGAAGTCATCCGTCCCTAGAACCTTTGGAACAAGGTCTGCAAATACTGTCAGGTGCTGTATGGGTATGGTTTATAACCCCACCCCACCACTTCGAGTAACATAGGATTTCTCAAAGTCACTCCTATTCCCAGTTTTCTCTGACTTTTTTTTTGGTGGGAAACTCAGAGCACAAGTCATAGAATTCAGTGTTTGTTCTGAAGTTTGTTCTGGAGTAAAGCGGGGGCGGGGGTGGAGAAAAAACGTCCTGGCAATTTAAATTGTGCTTTAAAGCAGCATTTTGTTGTCAGTAGTAATATTCTAGAATGCTTCCAGTTAGAACAGAAAATCAACCATGCTGTTGAGGTTTACTTTGAGGTTTTTGTGCTGTGCTTTTTGACTTTCAGACAGTTCAATGAAATATTGTTTGTTTAAAATTTAAATTTAATAAGTTACAGCAAAAGAAATTTTGCTATACTTTTTTATTACTCATAATTCATAAGAGGTCTTTTTTATATTTTTAAATCACAACACTAATGGGAATGGTAAAAAATGGGAATCACAATGGAAATGGGTAATTCACTTACAATCTTTTGGGGGGGGGGTTAGAAAGCAAATGCTGAAAAACCCCATGTTTTCACTGATACTGTTTGAAGCATTCAGCACTTCACCTTCAACATCTGAAAATATCTGCAGATGATGTGTGAACTTGTTAAATATATCGTAAAAGTGTTACACTTGATTGCTTTAATGTTTGCCTACAGTGATGTCTCAAATACCTTATTTAAAGTAATTCCGCTCTTACTCTTCTGAATATATTATTGTAAGGCTGGTTTATTGTATCTGACCATATATTAAAAAGGCAAACCTAAAGTAGGTTTTATTTTGGTGATGGGGAGTTGCTTTAATTTTCTGGCTTCTTTATGCTATTTAAAGAAGGTAATTTTCATCTGTTTCATCAGAAATTCGTAGCCCATCCTCAGCCTCTCTGGGTGACTGCAGAAGACATAGAATTGTGGCATCACAACAGATTGGAAGTTGAGGGTAAAAACTTTTGATTATTCACAGCTGTAAGAGTAGATTAAATAAAATATGCAAGACAGTAGTGAGTTTACTTTGAACATGAAAATCTCAGAAAACTAAAGGAGTATGGCTTCAGAAATATGGCAACATTATAAATTATGTGCATTATTTTTGGTATATAAAGGAAGAGAATGTGAATGATGATACAGAAGAACTATAATATTTAAACATGGAAGCTCTTTACAGTCCACTAAGAAGCCGAAAAGCACACTACTCTATTATAAAGTGTCTCTTGCAGGCTGTTTTTAAACTAGAGTAGGTAAAAAATAAATGGAACTGAAAGTTTGCATGCAAAATGTTAATGTTGTGTATAAGCACATTGGGAACATTAAGTAATTTGAGGCCTATAATGAAATAATGAATTAGTAAGTGTAATGGTGTTGGCAGCTGCTTCTGTATGAAAGGTTCTAAGTAATAATTGGAATTTATATGGCATTTTTCTCAGCTTGTTTAATACAGCCTTACAGAAGAAATATAAAGTAATATACCATCAGGTATTTCTTTCAGGGGAGAGGGGAGAGATGGATAGAAAACTAATTCTTAGTAAATAGCATTCTTGGTAATGTCTTTATTTTAATTTCTTTAGACTATGTCTGAATGTATCCAGCTCTCATTTGCTGTTTGTAGAATTGGCATTTACACGGTAAGGCAATGTTCTAACTAATTTTTGTTAGTGTTAATGCCATTTGAGTGACAAGAAGCTACTTGTTTTTTTGGGATCAGGATTAAGTAATGCAGGTAGAAAAAGGAATTTTTCATATTAGTTTACATAAACAAACTACAGCATGGTTTTGTCCTGTCAAAGATATACTAATACTGGGATGGAAAAAGTATTCTCCACTTTAATTAAAAAGGTAGAGAAAAATTCAGCCAACCTCTTAAGATATAAGAAAATATAGAATTCCTGTCTATCAGTTGCTGAAAATTCTGGCCTAATGGAATTGCTGAAGGGTTCCTATACATATGCTTTTAAATATCCACGATGTTTGAGTAACGTCATATATTAAAACATGTTAGCTAAATGCACGTATTCTTGTAAGCTTTGTCTGGGGTGCCTTAATATTTTCCAAATGCTATTAAGTAAAACTTCCCAAACCTTAATCAAGTTATATAAAAGAAATATGATGTTTACTTCAGACATATGTCCCAAATATGCTAAGTGGTGTTATTTGGGGTTTTTTTCTTCCAGTTGTTCCAATTAATGATGAGAAGTTAGATGAACGGGATGTTTCATAGAAATTCATTGTGTAAGCTCTGCTTATGCAATGTATGACGCTGTTGCTCAAATCATGCTTCAAATCCTGGAGCTTTTGGAGTGGGAGTGCTGCTTCTACTGTTAATACTTTTCAGGAGGAATCCTGGCATGTACCACTTCCCATTTTATTAGGCTGTACAGTCAAATGTGTAGGTAACTTTCAAACAACTGTGATGAGGATTATGTACCACCAGTAAGTCTTACTTGAGGATAGAATTGCAAAACTTTAACATTTGCTTTTATTCTTAGAATTTGGTTCCAGGTAGGGTTTAATATCTGCTTGTGTTTTTTCCCCATGACATTTGCCTGTGTTCAGTGTCTAAAAGGCTATGTGCAAGAGAAAATGTGTACAAAATCCTCATGGAGGAAACTGCTGTTTGCAAATCAAAGGCATATTTTCCTAAATTCCTTAGGAAGGCTTTCTCTCTCCAAATTCCTATGTGATAAGAGTATGCTTATCTTGAAGGATCAGAGAGGGTTACAGCACAGGGTTTTAATTTCTCCAAAGTATGCAAACCATCTGCCAGCAATTTAGAAGGCTGTAGTAAGTTGTCCAAACTAATTTGAGATGATGTCCAAGTATAAATGTGTGTGCATTGCAGAATCAGGTATAAACATGTATAATGTATAGTAAAATACATCCTCTGACAATAATTGGTTCTGGTTTTAATTTAAAATAGGTAAATGTGGTGTGTATACTGCAGTCCACTGCTAAGTTGTGGTAGCTGCAGTTATAGAGATAGTTGGATAACTGATATCTCATTATGACCTTTGGGCAGCATAATACTTAATTTCATCAAATGTTTTAAATTGCAAAATATAAAGAGCTAGCTTCATTTATGAAAATGCTGAGAGGAACTGATTTTATCTACTGCTGGTACTTAAAAGGAGGAAGGTAAGGAGGATGATGAACAGGCTTCTGAGGCTCCAGAGATGCACTGTTGTTGCCACAATGTAGAGGGAGGACATATTGTGTCCTGTTTTGCAGATTTTTTTTTTTTTTTGTTAATTGATGGATTTTTACCCAAAAGCTAAGCCGTCTCTCTAATGCGAGTCCTTAACAGCACCATGTGTTCAGTTTGTACTGCATTACTTGGATGCTTCCTGTTCTGCACGTCCTTGTTGTACAGTGTTGCAGGTATCTTGCAAAGGCTTTTAGTCCTTTGGACTACAGACATCTCAATTGTTACTCTGTTATCAAGCTGCTTATCAGTAACGCTCTTGAGCACCCATTACTTAATCTATACTACTGCATTAAACAGGCTTCCTGTTTTTCAGGCCCGTACAGATTATGAGATGGAGGAAGGGTTTATATATTTATCCATGGCAAAAGAGCCTGTGTTGCCTTCAGCTACCATGACTAATAGGATAAAGCTTCGTTGTCTTGAGCTGGAAAAAACATAGATCTTTGCAAGAGTGCAGAAAGAGATGTGATGCCCGTTTTGGGGGATTAAACCAGATGAGATTACTTAGAAGTGTACACCCTCGAAGAGCGGACTAGAAAAGCAGAGATGGTTCATATAAAAACTGTATAGATATTTGTAAGGATCTGAAGCTGAAAGTTGCCGATTCTAAAATTAAAACATTATCATAAATTTAAATGAAAACTTTTGGGATAAAAAAACCCAACCAACCAACCAAAATAAAACTCCATTTCCTCTGTGTTTTACATGGCTAGTACCTTCAACAGAAGTACCATTTTTTCAGATGCATGTTTCTGCCTCTTCCATCATACTAGTGTCTGAGTCAGATGTATCAGTTGTACATGCGAGAGCAGGCAGATACATTTCTTCTTGAAACCTGCATGACTGTGGAGATTGTAAGCATATGACAGCTTGTAGAAAAGCTTATCATTATATTATCATTAACTTTCTTTCTATTTATGATTTGATTTAACCAGGTAAAAATGCTAATAATAAAATGACGGAGAGAGTTCTACCTACATGAACTTCAGAGGAAGAAAAAGTACAAAATTGGTTGTCTTGTAAAACAGTTTTTTATGATGGGATGTTTGCCACCTTTATAGATATTTAGGGCTCCATTGCGTGATTGTATGCCTGCATATCTTCTCTGGAAGGTTCTCTGATGCTCTGTACTAGGCTTTGAGACTTTTTTCTTCTCAACAGGTTGCATAGATTAGCAAGCTTTTTTTGAACAGGAGTAATAAAATACTCTTTCCTGTCCCTACCCCCTAAATGTGGCTCCAGGAATAAGCAAAAAGTATTTTCCTATGATATGTTGTTTTTGATAACAGAAAAAGGACAGAAGCCTCTGCAGTGGTGAGAACCATGCAGAGAAACTAAGGAGACTTAGTGGAAGTGTAGTCCTTTGCTGGTATGCATTAGAAAGAAAAATACTGGAAATTAAATTCTCAGGAAATTAAATAATAACAGTTTCCCTTGATTGCAGAATACAGCATCAATAGGTAAACAATTAGAAAACACTCATTTAAAAACAAAACAATAAGGGTAACAGAAAGCCTGCTGTAGAGCCTTTTGCTTAGATGCTGGGTATTGCAACAGTGATGTACTCTAGCAGCATTGCATCAATGTTGTCATCTTCTTCCTGAAAATGATGAGTAATGGATATTTTGGTATTAGGAACCTCTTGGCTTGACTTTGTGCAGTGAGCTGTGGAAATAAAGGATGCATTTATACAGTTGTGCTTACTATAGTTTATATATTGTAAGTATAGTAAATGATGCAAATGTGCCTTTAGTTCTCTGGTTTACTTTGGATTAATTTACATTTGTCTTTGTTTATAACAGTAAATTCATGTCTTGAGATGGTTTGACTGGAAACAGCTGGTGTGCTAAGGAATTTGTCTGATGTTAGAACAAACCAGAAACAACATTTATTCATGAAGTGGTGGAGGGGAAGCTTTTAAGAGAAGAGAAACGAACTGAGGTGGTAACTAAAGGCAGTCATGGAATGGGAGGTAATGATTGGAGCGTGTTTGGAAATGTTCAGGAGCCAGCCTGTGGCTTACAGTATGGAAAGCTTCCTGTGAGACTCTTCTCCTCCCCGACGTGGTTTCCCATTGGAAAATGCAAAGTTAAAGTAATAACAGAGCTCATATAGCATATCCTGTCTACTCCTCCCTTTCCCATGTCATGTCCTTGACATGAACAGCAAAACAAAGGCACGAAAGGGCAGCAGGAAAAAATCCTTTTATGTGCTGTCCTTTGGGAAATGCAGACAATTCCATTCACGCTCATTGTTGATATTCTGTATGTAGACTGCTGGAAAGGAAAGGTATAAATGTTTTCAACTTCCATCCTTACATAAAGGTGCTTGCTGTCACCAGAGCCTTGGCAGTGATTTGCATTTGATGGGAGTATGTCCACTTTGTTGTTGCAAATCTGTAGTCAGGCTGTTTGTGGCGTGCATTGCTACCAACCTAAACAGGGGAGAGGCAGAATGTTCTCATGCATGTGTTGTTCTGTGCATGTTGATGTTAGATATACTGTGCATTTCTTTGCTATAAGACTTTCCCTTCTACTTTTCTGAAATGAAAAAATGTGATTTTTTTTTTTTTTTTCTCCCCTCAGATGGGGAAAGTAATGACAGGTGAAGTTGGATATCATCAAGGCTGGGCGAGGAGTGAGGATCAGAATACAATTCTCCACCCGTTCTCTCCACAGTTCGTTCGTTAAAGTGGACTGTACTTGAATTGCTGAGCAGCCTCTTCTTCATAGAATCACAGAATGTTTTGGGTTGGAAGGGACCCCCAGAGACCATCTAGTCTAACCCCCTGCAGTGAGCAGGGACACCATTACCCAGATCAGGTTGCTCAGAGCCCCGTCCAACCTGGGCTTGAATGTTTCCAGGGATGGGGCCTCCACCACCTCTCTGGGCAACCCGTTCCAGTGCTTCACCACCCTCATTGTGAAGAATTTCTTCCTTACATCTAACCTAAACCTACCCTGTTTCAGTTTAAAACCATTACCCCTTGTCCTGTCACCGCTGTCCCTACTGAAAAGATTCTCCCCCTCTTTCCTATAGGCCCCCTTTAAGTACTGGAAGGCCGCAATCAGGTCTCCCCGCAGCCTTCTCTTCTCCAGGCTGACCAAGCCCAACTCTCTCAGCCTGTCCTCACAGCAGAGGGGCTCCAGCCCTTTCTTGTGGCCAAAGCTCATGTTATCTGCTTAAAGAACTCAGCAGCTTGGTCCAACCAACTCTACTGCAACAGCATTACTTCCCTGAGCTATTAACTGATACACACTGTACTTTCACAACCTCTGACAACTAGTAATTGATTTCACTGGGAAAGGTATGGTTTGCCAATTTAGCCTGTTAATTTTTATTAGAATGAAATGTCTGATTGACAAACTTGCAGGCAGGAATAGAGCTTTGTCCTGAACTAGGGACATTATGAATGCAAGTGGTGTTCCTTTTGACTAGTCTCTGCTGTCCATCACCCCTTGCTGCTCTGAAAACAGCAGTGTTGTTCCACAGATCATTAACTTTAGGGAGGACTAGAAAAAAAGCCCAAATACTCTTTACAAGAGTCTCAAATCTTTCTGTTCAGACAAGTTGCTGTTCAGTTTGTATTTGTCAGAAGCTATATGGGTAGTCGTCCTGTTCATAAACATTGTTTTGCATCTTCCCTTTGGAAGTCAGGATTTCTGATCTTCAGTATTGCTCTCTTTCCAGAAAACAGCTGTGTAATGTGCTGTCAAAATGCCACGTTTTGCCTTTAGTGGCTGGTCCACCTGAAAGATAAACTACTCCTGTAGGCTGAAGTGATGCAGGGGGTGATTGTGTGAGCATGGAATTTTCCTGATGACCTCTGCTAAGCATCCTTTTTTTCCCACAGTTTGCAGCATAGGCTCTTTAATTATAAAAATTAAAAATATTTCTTTTAAATGAATAATAGATTTAAAATATAAATTGGAAGTACATTGCAAAGCAAAGGTATTAAAAATCCTGATAATGCCCTATGAAAAATATCATATATTTGAAATTTGAGTTGCCCTCTGACTGTGGAATAAGAAAGATAGCAGTGGGCATGTTGCATTACTAAGTGGCCAGTGCACAAGTACGTTAGTTAGCTGTATCATTTAAATTATTGAGGAGGCAAAAAGACTAGAAATGGATTTTCATGGAAAGTGAAATTTCTCTTTCACATTCTGTAGGCTGGAGACTGTGCATAGCCATGAGGTTTGCAAAAAAAGCAAGTTAATTTGCAAGGATTCCTGGAGTCTGTCTGGGCAATTCTAAATTGTGGTGAAAGATTGCCCTGTGATTACGCTACAAGTTGCAGGCACTGCTCTGTGTGTGTGTGTGCAGTCACATTCTCTACTTTGTGCAATTGCAGATATATGAATATAACAGGTGATTTGCAAGCAGAAATAGTATCAGTAATATATACCATACATAGTATTTCCATACAACTGTTTTAGTTGTATTTATTGTTCTGTTGTTATTCACACTCTTCCCAAAAGTGATATTGCTTTTTGAGTAATGAATTATGGATTGTTTCTGATTGTTTTATATCTGCCTTTAACAGTGGCTGGACAACTGCAATGTATTAGAAATTAAATTTATTGCAGGATAATTACCTTTTTCACAAGATGACATGTTACAGCAGGGGTGGAATCAGTCTGTTCATCAGCTCTTAGGCTGGTTTTGATACTACTGTGAGCTCAAAAGCTTGTCTGTTTTCCTTTGATAAAAGATTGCTTTTCACTATGAATATGCTTGCAATGTATCTTGAGGGCATCAGTGATACAAGTGTTACTATTATGATTACTACTGTAAATAATTCAGCTCTTTTCTGAAGACATCTGCATTTGTTCAAGAATAGATATCTTTTAAGGGAATAGTACAATATCATACAAGTGAATAGTACATGGAAGAAATAAAAGGAAGTGCATCAAATGCCACAAATTTTCATCTGTTATGAGTTAGCGTTTTTTTTGGGGAAAAGACCCTTCTAATTCTCTCCATTAGTATGTGTCTGTTGTGTTTTTAATCTTTTTCCTTACCATAAGGTTGAAAATGTTTGCTCAAGTATTGAAATTGGTTTTTAAAGTGGTCTGCTGAATTTCTTGCTGCTACAGCTTATTTACAATTATAGTGTGCTCTCTTCAAAATGCTTTGAGATTGTGTCCATATGTAATTAAAGCCATAAATACCAACATCTTTTAGATAATTTTAAAGTAAGTAGCCCTTTTTAGATTAGCCTTCTATTGCAATGTTTGTGTATTAATCAGTTCGATTATATTTCACACAAATCTTAAACCTATTTATATTCTATTGTAGGAAGACCTTTGAAGACTGCCACTTCATTTTTACTGGCAAGGATTTATATTGTAAAAAATTATGTGACCTTATTGCTCTCGGCACTGGTGGGTCTGCACCTTGAGTATCGTGTTCAGGTTTGGACCCCTCACTGCAAGAAGGACACTGAGGTGCTGGAGCGTGTCCAGAGAAGCTGGTGCAGGGTCTGGAGCACAAGTGCTGTGAGGAGCGGCTGAGGGAGCTGGGGGTGTTCAGCCTGGAGAAAAGGAGGCTGAGGGGAGACCTTATCGCTCTCTACAGCTGCCTGAGAGGAGGTTGTAGGGAGGTGGGTGTGGGTCTCTTCTCCCCGGTAACAGACAGTAGGAAAGTTGTGCCAGGGGAGGTTTAGATTGGACATTAGGAAACATTTCTTCACCAAATGGGTTGTCAGGCACTGGAACAGGCTGCCCAGGGAAGTGGTGGAGTCACCATCCCTGGAGGTATTGGAAAGATGTGTACATGTGGTGCTTACAGACATGGCTTAGTGGTGCACTTGGCAGTGTTAGGTTAATGGTTGGACTCAATGATCTTAAAGATCTCTTCCAACCTAAATGACTCTATGATTCAATGAAAATTCCATTGAATTTTTAATGGGTTTATATTGCTGGGTGTTACATTGTTGAAGAGTAGAAAACTACAGTATTTAATAGATAACTAACTTCATACAATGGTTCCACTGGTATGAGTGTGTATAAATATACATACTTACATTTCAAAAGGTAGCTTTTGAGTAAGTATAATTAAGTGTATTAATTAATCTCAGATGCCATTCTGGGCAATAGACTTTTAGGAATTGGTAGGATGTGACAAGTGATGTCTTATGTCCTGGAAAGGAAAGGTTATTTAAAACTATCACATGGTTTGTTGTAACCAAGACTTTACAATTCTGTTTGTGGTATTGTCACAGTTGCCTCTGTGAATGTAGGGAAGTCTTTTGTACCTCACTTTGCAGGAGTACTTTTTCCAAGGTTTCCCAAACTTGCAACTTCAGTTTGTTAGCTTAATACTGTCAAAGTGCTAGACCTGCTTTGTTTCACTCAGTCCTTTTGATGTCCTCTTCAAAAGCACATGCACACAAATCATTTGTTGTGCAATTGTTTTATTAAATGTTACATCTCTGGCCAAAATGTGACCTACCATTTTTTTCTTATCTTGTTTTCTTGCTCTTTGAGGAGCAGTACTCCTGTGTGCTTTCAATATATTTGCTTCTTGTTGAAGAGAAACATGTAGCACAGTACAAAGGCTTTCTTCAGCCCAGATTGTATGAAATACATCTGTATGTCCTGTTTGAGATAAAAACAGGCATAGCAGAAGAACTGCAAGACTGCACAGAGGTGATTTCATTTGCAGCAGTTCTAGCTAGCACGAAGTTGAAGCCAAATACTCCTGTTGCTGTCTATTTGGTGTCATTACCTGGTTTGGGAAACATCTGTAACTACTTCCTCGCCTCCTTAAAACTCCTGAACATCAGCCAGGTGTTGTTCTGGTTGTTTTAGGTTTTTTTTGGTTCAGCTGCTTAGGAATTACCTTGGTGTTACCTGCTAATATTTGTTACTGTCTTCTCTTTCATCCCACAGTTCAGTTAGTCATTATTTTATCTATTTTCTACACTCCCATCCTGTTCAGTGGTCCCTTAAGTATTATGTTTTTCTTCACTGCTCTGATGTCATTCTACTTCATTCTGGTCCTCACTGTTAGATCAGACTTCTTGCCCCTGACAAAATGAATGCTTTTCATTCTGTACCACTCATGTTCCTTGTACCTCAGATTTATTTATTAGTGTTGCTTTATTGATTTCCTCCAGTCTTAGCACAGAGTTTAACTTCTCCAGTTGTTGCTTGGGGTGAGTGGTGGTGATGGAAAGGTGAGAGGGCAGATGAAATATTTTGAGGTAAATTGTATGTTAGAATCTATTTCCCTCAAATTCCCTTAATAATGGCTTTTTTAACCACTGCTCACACTGTTGTGTAGTTAGACAATATACACTTCAATTTACAGAAGGTGATTTGTTGTTCCCTAGTTCTACAACGGCATGCATTTCCAAAACACAGGAGGTTTCATTTCTTAGCCAGGCCTGTGTTGTGTTGGTGTTCTATCTAACACAACACAAGCAGATCTAGTGAAGATCTGCTTAGTTCGTTTTGTTGTAATCTTGAATTACATGGAAGACATTTCTCTGGATTATATACTCTTTAAGTAATAAGTCCTCTGTATGTGGTCATACCTAAAGGCCTGAAAAAGGTTTGATACTCTGTTCGATTTCTAGTGTAGTCTCTGCTGTGACAAGCGGATTACAGGCAGATAGGGCATGTATCAAACACAGCAGTGTGTGTGGAAACATGCAAGTTTTGTGCCACGTGCACTTCTTGTCTATGTGTAGAAAACAAGGTGAAATTTGTTGTGAAGTTGAATCTGTATAGACAACAGATCCCAAAATGATGAAGGGAAAGTACAACAAACCTGTAAAGTAAAACTTGACAAGGACTTTTGATTGTTAACACCAAGGTTTGTGTTTCAGATGCATTTGCTTTTTTGTTCATAAGAATTGTGTGTTGTTTTTTTTCTGGTTATTTTCTCTACTTGAATTTATTGGCTATGGAAGAGAATGAATCTAGTAAGAGAGAGGCTCACAAGAGCGGGTTGGATCATGTTGTGGGATGTTAAAGGGAAGTAACTCTTTGTTTCAAGGGTTCTAAAATGCTTTTCACTGTAATGTCTCACTTGACTTCGAACAAGAAGGTAACTGTGAAAGGGATCAAGTGTGGAAATGCATACCCTGACAATAGCAGATTGAAAAGCAGAGGCTACAGTAGCATGAGAATCCCGAATACCAGACCTCAGCCCTGCAGGCAAGAACAACATGGGGGTCATAAAAAGGAGTTCTAAATCCAAATACCCCATAAATAAGAGGGTCAAAATGTATGTTTAGAAAGAAAAAAAAGTTGTTGTGGAATGAGTTATGTTGAGCCAGTGGAAATGTGAGGCTCTAGCAGTATTGGATAATAAGCAAGAAAATCACAATAAATGTAATATAATGTGAATTAATCTTATACAAGCTATCATCCTGTAATAATAATCTTGTAGTAAATGAGCTTCAGATGTGGGAATATGAATAAAGCTCTTAGTAAGAAATCTGAATGTATTTGGAAATGCCTGTGGAACTCTTCTTTATGATGGTTATTATTCTATCTGCTTGTATTCCTGAATTTTATAGCTAGTGTCTCAACTTTCAAACTTCCTGATGAGACACAAGCTTTTTTTTTTTTTTTTCCCTAGCAGGGTAAACTGAGGTATAAAGTAATAATAAAAAAAAATTACTGATATTCCACAGCAAGTTCCAGACAAGATCTTGCAGTTCAGAATCACAGTGCCTTGCATGATTGACATCTGGGCATTTGAATTCTGATACTAGCTTTCTTCTTTTTCCTATTGAAATTAGAACATAATTAGAAAAAGTACATTATGATTGAAAGTTTGTTTGTGGATTTTAGCAGGGGATCTTCTGTGAGTCAGGGATTTTCTGTTTTAATATTCTGTAGTGTAGGAAGGCCTTTCCTGAGGAAGGAAGATATTAATATTTTGCTCTATTTCTTAAATAATATTGCAAAGAATGTAATTTTGGTTTCATGCTGTTACTAGTCTCTCCCCTTTCTGACCTCTTCCAAACTTTCTTTTCAAGATTTCTTTGAGTGAGATGGGTGTGCTAGGTAAGCTGACATCTTTTCTTGCTTAGCATCTGGTTCTAATTAAGTAACTATTTTTTAATAGATGCTAACTCTGATACTGTATGTGATCAAGGTTCAAGATTTTCTGTCTTTGATCTCCTGTTCCCTTCACTGCTAGAATATTTTTGATAAATAACCTAGTGTTACATTTTAGCATGTACATTGCCTGCTTACCGTAAGAACTGCTACAAGGAAGATCATCTACTTTTCATAAGGAAAAATTATTCAGTGGAGAACTGGAAAGAGAGAGTGCATAGCAAATGTGGTGCCAAAACTTATATTTATTTTTAAAGTTGTATATAATTTTTTACTATTATACACTATGTTGAACTGTTCCAGGTCCTTGTGCTGCTGTTAAGGCACTGTGCAGTGTGCTCTTAAACTGACTTCAGTTACTCCGTGATGGTTATGTCTGTCTTTTTGCTGAAAACAGATTTCTTATTTGAAGAGCAAGCTTTGATTTTTGGTAGAGCTTTGCAAGAGTTACATGGGACATTGAGGAAGGTCTTCCTGTAAAGGTCTTTTCACTGGCCATTTTGGGTTTGTCAAGGTTGAAATGCCTCCTCTTTAAAAAGGGTTTAATCAAGAAAAGTGCTTTATAGATAGATGAATTCATGGATTAATGTGTTGCTGATCCAAGATGTCATGGCATGGATTGGTAAAGCCTGAGAAACAGAGAGTCTGCCTTGATGCACAAATGATTCTGGTTTTCATGTTAACATGATATAATCGTAATGAATAGGGCTGAAAGGAGTGAGAGTCACCTAATTCACCCCTGGCTCAGAAGCAGGATGAGCTATGGCCAAACCAGCTCTGACCAGACTGGTTCTGTAAAGAAAACTATAGCAGATTCCATAACCTTCTCTGCCAATCTCTTCCTGAGCTTGACTAGCCATACTCTTCTACACACTGTTTTTCTAAGATCTAACCTAAATCTCCCTTTAATCTCTCTTGTTACAGTTTAAACTCTTCTTTGTTTTACACATAGCAAACAGGGCGAAAAGTCTGTTCCTTTGTTTGAAGATTGGTTGTCACGTACTTTTTCAGCTTTCTGTAAATTAACAGATTCTGTACAGAATCCCAAAGGGTTATTTGTGTGGCAGGTTACAACTCAAAGGTGCTGCTATGTAGTTCCCCTTTGTTCTTTTGCTTTATTTACATCAATAACACAGGAGTCAGAAGCAGTTTATTATTTTCATGCTGTGCATACTAAATTGCTTGTTGAATATCATATACTGGGTAGGCATTCTTGTGTCAAGGAGACTTGGAAAGACTTTTAGAAGATAAGCTTCACCAAAGTTAGCGCTTGTTTTACTGGACAATAGAAACAACATAAATATACCAGGATGTTCCTAGCACAGTGGGTAAAACCATGAAAAAGATGCAATGTTTTTTCTTTCCTCTGAAGAGACTTACCAGTTGTGACTCAGCACCTCTTCTATAGCTGTTGGGAAGATGTGGTTTTTATAGTGAGAAGATTCTCTACCCTGAAGAATAGTATACTTTGAACGAAAAAGCATTCCAAATGCTTTCATCATTGGATGGTATTTAGTTAACAGGGAACTCGGATCACTATGAAATTAGACCTCAGGCCTTAACTTCTTGTATTTCTTGCAGACCAATTAACTTCAATGCAGCGGTTTGTTACGATCTTTTATGTTCGGTCATTCTATTTCTGATTTAACGATAAGAAAATTGCTTTTTTAAAACCTGGAAATCTGTTTATAGGGTTGAGTCAATATATTTGATTTCTATGGACTGTAATGCTGTTTCTGTCTACAGCTAAAAACTGGTAAATTTGAACAAATTGTAGGTTTGATTCGCGTTCTGCTTGCATGCCACCAAAGGTCAACAGCTGGCTGTTAGCACTAGGGTTCTTGTCAGTTGATTGAGGACAATCTGTCTGGTTGGATTTATAGTCTAGTAGAACTATTTCCTTCTTAGTTAAGCTTTTAGGAAGAGGTAAGACCTGTAGGACTTTCAGTGAGAGTATGTTTTGTTGCTTAAATTAAAGAGGGTGAGGTTAAATCGCTTTCTATACATAAGTATTAATGTTTATGGTGATAAAACTGTAAATCTAAATGACTGGTGTTTGTATGTTTGTTACTTCATATAAAATGAATTAAATGGTTCATTGCCTTGCTGCATTTGAAGGAGTAAACAAAGGACAGATTTCAAACCAGCAAAGGTGGCCAACTTTTCTACTTACTGTTATTTGCAAGTTTCTGTTTGGGCTAATCTGCAGTCTAGAAAGTTTCTCCTCTGTTATGTTTGCTTGTTTTGGAGTTTATCCAAAAAGTTCTTGTTTAAATAGTTTCTCATAGATTTTAGAAATCCACATTCCATTTGAAAAAAAAAATACTGATTTCTTTAATCTAGGTACACAATTGGTAATAAATTCTGTGTCTTGTCTGTCTATGTTTGTGTAATAAATGAAGTATAAGTATTTTAAATTTTCAGATGCCATCAGTAACCATAGAATGTGCACCAAGAAACAGATACCACCATCAGAATGCCAAAAAATATTGTGAAAACATAAATATTTCCAGGAGACAGATTTTTCTTGAAGAACAAATAGCTGCATATTTTGAAGGATAAGTTGAGTTAGTACGCCCCAAAATTCCAAATTATACTTGGCTTCAGCTTTCAGTATCACTGTGTTGTTCTCTAATAAAAGTTGAGGGGTGGCAGTCAAAAAGGCTGTTAGATATAAACCAATGAGTTAAATAAAAGCAATGAGTAAAATGGGTATTTTAATGTGTGTGAAACAGATAACGATAGGAAGTTAAGCGTCTTTTTGTTGATCTTGTTGGAAACTATGAAGTTGATGTCACATGCAGGTTCTGACTGGGATAGGAAAATTTTCACCTACATGTCATGGGTATATATAAATGTAGGTGGTTTTCTAATGAAAAATCTTTTATTAATTTTAGAGGTCATGCTCCAGATGTTACTTGATCTTCAGTTCTTTCTATCTTTCAAAACTTAATGTTAACAGGAGATTACAAAATTATTACGAGTTTTCTAGGTTTTCGCTTAATTTGTAGTTTAATTATGTGGTCCTGCTTACCAACTGCATTTGAATTAGAAGTTTAAAAATCTATTAGAAGTCTACTGATTTTTCTTGGAGTACAGTTTCTTGACTTCCCTCACCAATTTTGGATTGCCCCTGTGAGCTGAAGAGGCAAATAGCAGTACTCATCAAAGAACATGATTTTTGGTGCTGTCACTGTCAAAATGACAAACCAAAGCTATTTCAAATCCAGCTGGTTCAGTATGTTTAAGAGGAAAGAGACTGTGGCTGGTTTCAGAATCTCCTGACTTTGAAATTGCCTGTATACAGTCTCTGAGCAGCAGTTCCAAACTGTTTCATGTAGTGGAATTAATGTTTTTGTGCTGCATTTAATGTTAATTCCCTTGTTTAAAACAGATCCCAACAATCAACCAGCAGTGGAATGAAGTTCAAGAGCAAAAAGAAAAAGCAGCAAGAAAAAAATACTGCCCCCGCCCCCCCCCAGTGGGAGTGTGGAATGAACGCTCAAAATAGGGTAAAATCAAACCCAGAAGAATGAAAACCACATGAATGAAAACTAATTTGCAAACAATACATTTCTGTTGGCACTTTTTTGAACAACGTTTGTAAATACTTTGGTTTTGGGGTAGTTCCTGTGCAGTAGAATTCAAACATAGATTGTATTGTTATATCTTGTTTGTTTTTTTTTGTTTTTTTTTTTTTTTAGTTTATTTTTTTTTTTTTTTAGTTTATTTTTTTTTTTTTTTGTAGATACATTATTATTATATTTAATTTTGAATAGCATCTTTATTTAAAATAAAGCCCAAGTATGCAAGAGTCAGCTGCTTTTGTGTGGTGTCACATAAGACAATTATTTAATAATTTGAGCAGATGGCTAGAGGCAATTTTTGTTTTAGAAGTACCTCTGTGAAAGAAAACATTATATTTTTAGAACTCAGTGTCATGCACTTGTTTGTTTTTTTTCAAAAAGCCTGAAAGCAGAATGTGTACTTCAGAATGGTGGTTTAATAAAATGAAATTCACTTTACAGTCATCATGACATTGACATAATTTAAGGAAACATTCTCTCTGTGGTGAGGATTTAATGATTGTAATTTGATGTTTTTGAGAGTTTGGGGTGTTTTTTTGTAACCAATACATCTCTCCCCCCTCCCCCCCCCGCCTTGGCAGAGAAGGCTTCTTTTGGTCATCTCTTACAGAAACATAGTATATGAGTTGTACTTCAAATTATATATCTTGTGGTGAAATATAGGGTTATTCTAGTGTATGACCTTCTACTTGGTCAGCAAACAATACTAATAAATTAAATTCAAAGCAATTATGTATGGGGCCAGAGAATTCCGATGCTAGTTTGTATCTGATGAGTGCCTGCATCTGGAGTACCTTTTCTGCTTCAGACTCATTTTGGCTCCTTATCCAGGGATCTCAAGAATGTGGTATGAAATAAAAGTGATCAGCTTTAATAGAATATGTCTTCAAGTTTCAGGAAATATGAGTAAATTTGCACTACTGCTGCTTAATTTCTGTGCTGCTTAATTTATTTCAGTGCTGACTGTTGTCTTCCGTGCTCACTCTGTGTGGATGAGGGAGTTCCACTGTGCTTATCCTGCTCTGCTTTAGCTGGACTTTCTATTTTGCCTTTGACAGAAACCCAAGTGCACTTGCTCTGAGAAATGTGTTTTTACGGGGGAAGCTTGTATTTTCACTGAAGAGTAATGATTATTTAAGTTCACTTCAAGCTCTAAATGACTAATACCTAGTCGTGAGAGACCATGCAAGCGTATGCTGGAACATCCTTGTAAGAGTCTGAGAGGGTGTGCTGGCCTTGCATAACTAGCTTGTATTTAAGGAGCACCTGAATGTAAGCCATAACTTCTTGAAGTAGCCTACCACCTCAGGTAGGTGTCCAAAGTGCAGGCAAACCTCAGTTATATTTCAGTGCAGTGCTTCTGTAATTAAGCCAGAAAAGGGTCCTTAGGCAACCTCTGTGCCCAGTTATACCTCTTTCAAAGACTGAGTCCTAGAAACATGTAGAAAGCTGTAAGAAAACAGTTGTGCAGAGCAATCACTTGATGAACGTAGCCGCCTCTGCCAAAGCTTGGTTTTGATGAAGTTATGTAGACCTGTAAGCAATAACGTGACTATTTTTTTCCTATGGTTCAACATCCCCTTTATATTTCTTTGTTTAAAACCAATGGCTTCATGAGGAAATGATAAGGATGGCTTTATTTTTGTTGGGGAAATCCAGGTTGAAGGTTCTGAGTTGCCTCACAGTGTGAATTGGAGGATATAAGTTCTGGGGCCCTCCCTCTTTTGGCAGAAGCCTTTTTAAAGCTTTACACAAAAGGGTCTAAAAAACATGAACTAAACTTTTTTTCCTAAATGGCTAAACAGGATGTAGATACAAATAATAATTCAATGCAAACTTATTTTGGTGGAGCTTTCTCACACACAGTTTCTTGTATGTTGAGAACTGTAGTTTCCTTTTAGAAAGAGTTCTTTCATTGGTTTCCGGACAGTGCTTAAGGTGAATTCATACCATTAAAAAAAACCCCAAACAACTCTCGTTCCAAGATGTTGTAGTTTCTGAATGTTAACAGCAATATGGTTGAGGTTTTTTTAATGTGATGGTTTTGAAATGCATTGTTCTTAATCAAAAATTGCTAAGATTTTTCTTAACTCTTCACAAAACATTCAGAATTCTTGAACAAGAACGTGATCAAGTACTGCAGTAGAGTCTTCTCATGCCTACCATGTTGATAAAACAACTGTTTAGATTCTGTCTTTTTAGGGCATTCCTATTCTGCAGGAGAACACAAGACCACTGAACATTGTTCCCACAGAATTGCATGCCCATCTGTTTTAACAAATACCACTTTATCACTTTAAAACTTTTTATTTTTGTTTTGTTGAAATATACCTACTTGCTCAGTAGCTTTTCCGTGATCTGATCCATATAGCTAGCCTCTCTTGCTGCATGCACGTGGCAACAGGGGAATACTTTTTGAAGGTACCATAGACAGAGATTTAAGGACAGTAGCAGAATGTGGAACCACTTCTGATTTTGGCTATATGTTCTCTTTTTGTTTAATCTGTATCTTGGAGACATTGTCCTACCTTTAGGTCAAATCATGGTTGATCTAACTTGAAGGAAATAGTAAAACACGAGATTTGCTGTCATAGGGGGTTTGGGTAATATCTTGGTATGAAGGCAGGAAAGAAATGCCTGCCAGTCTTGTTGATACTATGTTAGTATTACTTTTTGTTCAGAAAGGCTAGTTTTGAATCACTGGGGTGTCTTCAGACCTAAACCACACTGGGAGCCAATTTGGCTGTGGCTGTGGTGGGTTTTTTTTTTCGGGATTTTTTTTTGGGGGGTGGGGGAGGGTTGGCTGTTTGTTTGTGGGGCTTTTTGGTTGTTGTCTCTGGGTTTTTTTGTGGTGTCTTGGGGGTTTTTGTTGTTGTTGTTGTGTTTGGTTTTTTTTTTTTTTTTTTTTTTTTTTTTTTAAAAAAATTTTTTTTTTAGATTTTTGTTTTTT
>JMFS01024800.1:0-13750 GCA_000699545.1 Podiceps cristatus | reverse complement strand
GCTGAAGGAACTGTCAGATGTGCTCACCAAGACAACTTTTCATAATTTTTCAGCAGTCCTGGCTAACTGGAGAAGTCCCCGGAAGGATATTTTATAAACATCTTCTGTATCAAAATCTTCCTTTTAATTCCACTATAGAAGGTATTGGGGTTTGGTTTGGTTGGGTTGAGTTTGTTGTTTCGGTGGTTTTTTTGTTTTGGGTTTTTTTTTCTCATTTTAAGCCCTTCATGGAACCAGATCATAACAGTGTCAATTTCTACATGCTGTCCACTCACTAAGCCTATGAAATGAATTATTCTCTAAGCAGGAACACCTCGCAGTCAGTTTAGATCCTTTAAACTGAAACTGCAGTTTAAGGTTACAAGGGTCACAGTGACTAATGGAGGACTCCAGCCTTTAGATTTATGACTTACTTTGTGGAAAGGAAAAGCCTTTCCAGGTTTTCAGCTTAAAAACTGAAAAGTCTTAGAAGAGCCTCCAAGGACTGCAGTAAGTTAATCACATCCTCAAAAAGATGGTTAATGTAATAAAGTTTGGGGGAGCTGCTAGGAGGCTCAGCTTCATTTCAGAGAGGGAGAGAGAGACAGGGAAGGAATAAGGTCAAAATGAAGGCCATTGGGTCTTACTAAACACAGTAAAAAAAACAAAACAAAACAAAAAAACAACAAACCAACAAACCTCTTTTCACTGTGTGTTTATTTAACCTTAAAAGTCTTCAGGTAACGGTATATTGAAATACTTCATAGAAAAATAAACATACATGCAGTGAACCCCCTTATCCTCTCCCAAACATAATAGTTTGGAACAGAGACTTATTACATGTTGTAGTGTGTTAGCCTTGGCTAAGGGCTAAACACCCACCCAGCTGCTCATTCACTCACATTCCTCCAGCCCTTTTTCCCCTTCCCAGTTTCACTCTCAAATTCCCTCTTCCCCCTGAGCTGGTGGGGACTGGGTGGTTGCAGACAGTCCGTAACAGTTCGCCTCTGCTGCTGCTTTGTCCTCATGCTTTTCCCTGCTCCAACGTGGGTCCTTCCCACAGGCTGTAGTCCTTCAGGAGCCACCTGCTCTGCCCTGGGCTCTCCATGGGCTGCAGGGGAAGACCTGCTCTGGCACCTGGAGCAACCCCCTCCCCTCCTTCTTCCCCAGCCTTGGTGCTTACACTGCTGCTTCTCTCACTTTCTGTTTCCCCTCCTCTGCCTGTGTGTTGCTTCCTGCTTTTTCTTAAATATGTTTTCCCAGAGGTGCCATTGGCATGGCTGATGGGCTCAGCTTTGGTCAGCGATGGCCAGATCCACCATTTTTACACCCAACAGAGCTGGGTTTGGGGCTGGTCATATGCAAGGAGAGAACAGACCTCCAGGTTCAACCACTGAACTGGATGTGCTCTTTTGGAAGGCTCTGACCCTCTGAGGCACACCCTTAGCACAGACGATTTGTCTCGAGGAAACAGTCTGTAACTGCTGTTCCTGCCACTCGGGGCTCCCCACGGCAGCCTTTGCCCGGGCTGCACCATTGTGCTCTCCCCTGCCTGAGCTCAGCTGGGGACTGACCTCAGCCTAGAAGCAAATGCCCCCTGCAAACCACCACATTGCTTAACTGTGAACATGGCGTCAGGAGGCCTGCTGGTTTAGACAGCCTCGAACTCACCTTTCCAAGTGTGATTCTTTCAGAATACCTGCCAGGGTGCCACAGGGGCCGGGGCCTGCTGGAGACAGGACCATCAGGGCTGGCAGGGCAGGCCGTGGCAGCCCGGACCATCCCCCCACCCCAGCAGGGAGCAGGGCAGCTGGGGGGCAGCCCCAGCCCCGGGCAGCCGGCACCTCCCTGGGGATGGGGACGGGACAGGCAAGGCTGGGACCGGAGGTCTGCCTGCGGGTGGGGGGCAGGATCAGGCCCGCAGCGGTCACTCAGGTGGGAGTCCAGCACCATTCTCCGCAGAGAGCAGCTTCCAGGAGCCGGGGTCAGCCCATCACATTTACACAACCCTCATCACTTTGGTGAGCAAGAGACAAAAACAATGGCAGAAGAACCTAAAAGGGAAAAGAAACAAAAATAGGCAAAACAGAAGCATTAAAAAAGTTACATACTGTATTTGTCTATTTTTTTGTTTATGTGTGAACAAGTTGAACGCAGATTTAGTGAGGGAGCTTTCTTATACACCTCAAGGACAGATTCCTTCTCTTCATAGAGGCTGACTGCAGATCTTAAAGAAATTCTGTTTCACAACATGTTGGTGTGATCACCTCATAAGAGTATTTTCTCTTCATATCACAAAGTAGACTTAGAAATATTTTCTTCTTTAAATAGGATTAAGAACTCTTCTCATAAAACGAATCCCTTTGAAATGAAAGTACCTACTCCTTATAACTCTCTGCAAGACGAGGAAGATGGTGATTCCCACTGAGCGTGGATTGCAGGTGAAGATGGGTAACCGGAGGGGTCAGCCTCAATTCCTCTCCCCTACAGATGGGTGGAATGGGGCAGTGATGGTGTTTTGAACCATTCAAGCTCACTAATCCAGAAGAGAGGAGACAATAGGAAGAGAGGTCACAAGAGTGTCTTTTAGATTTTTGACCTTGACAGTTATAGCATGAATTCTCCCCCTGGAGAGCTTCCTTCCCTGAGAGGTTTCCAGGGTCAGATAGCAGTAAAGCACCCTTCTGTAAATCTAGATATAAAAGTGCAATGTAGTACTTAATTAGTAGTAAATTAGCTCTTAATATCATGCTTTTCGTGCAACTTTGCCTTTGGATACTGTAATATTATTGCTGAGCAGTTCACTAAAAATAGTGAATGGGCTGAGGGGTGGCAAGTGCCTCATATATTAATGGTTCCATTCTACCTGAACATGGTACCTTAAATAATTAATTGTACAATTCACCATAAACCTAAAAGCTCTGGTTTTGCAAATGCCACCAGGCATGTGTTGGAAATAGCACACTCCTTTTCTGGAAAGCTTTGATTAATCTCAGTTGTGTTCTGAAAAATGGAAAATTACTGTTAGATAACTTGAAAGAAGTTCCAGCCTCTGTTAGGAACATAAATGGTGCTTATCATGGTATCTCTGTTGGTATATTTTTACCTGGACTGAATTACTGTGTAGTCTCTCTTTGGCCTTAAGTTACTCCGGAGTGACTTGTTTCATTACCTTTCATATGTGACACCTGGCAAAGGCCAGTTTTGCACTAGAAGAATTATTATTCTTTGTCATTTATTCTTCTGATATCCTCAGAGTGATTTTATTCGAAACACAGCTGATTAAGCTGATTAAAACTGTTATGTTCAAAGGAACACAGGCTATTAAATACCCAAAATTATAATGGGAGGATTTTCCAAGTTTTTTGTGGGGGTAAAAAAGGGAGCCAAAATACATTGTCTTTAGGATCCATGAAGAGAATTATATCCAGATCCCCCTCAGAGAGGGGAGGGATTTTTCATGGCCTTCTTGATCTAGCCTTGCCACCCAGCAAGTGGGTGATGATCAGGATTTCCTGAAGGTTGATTCTTTTCCTCCTTGTGCTTTCACAGTGTATAACCCCAGAAGCAGATGTCAACTCCGTGTAGTCTGCTTGAAGTGAATACTAATGCCCATGTAGAGTTTATTTCCAAATGCTCATGCTGTCAGTTATATACTATTTGCATCAAGGTACACATTTCTCTGTCATAGGGGAATCCATGATAACACTGAGCTATTTGGTTTCTTTTTTATTTCCTTTTTATTTTTTTTCTTTTAGCTGAGATCCTTATTTTCAGTGGTTGAAAGCACCATCTTTGCTAATACATTACATAAGTGTAAACCACTCCCAATAGTCCTAACATAATTTCATTAGAAATTTAAAATGTGACAGGTTGCAAGTGTGTAGAACACCTTGGGCTCTGCAGAAGGACAACAGTCTGAGTTTTTCAGCTTTTAAGCAACATAAAACAGAATTATGACATTTAAAAAATACATTTTTAAATGCTTTTTAAAATGTTAAGCCATATTTATCCAAGTCTTATGTAACACTTGAACAAGTCTCTGTAGTCTTAGGCAAGTTTAGAAAAACAAAACTGAAAACAAGTTTTACTGCTGATACTGTTAAACAGGGAACTTTTGTGCTGACAGTGTCCAGTGCTCATATTTCCCCTTTCTCCACCCATAAAGCATCTTGGTCCAGTACCTGTTGTGTTCCTATCCAGTGTTATTCTGACCTGCTTGGATGTGACTGCTACCAGAGTAAACAAACAGGTGTTGAGTGTCTTTCAGTAAATAGACTTAGCAACACCTCAGAATGACCTGTGTCTCATGCATTGCTGTGGATGCTACAAAGCACATGGTATTTGATAACTGCTGCATCTGTGGAGGCAGCAGATCTAAAATGAGGGATTTCCCCCCCCCCCCATGGTATAGTGTATTGCTAAGTTGTGGAAGTAATTTGCCCAAGCATATGTGGAGTCCAGAGCAGGGTCCTTCATAAAAGAGGGTAGATAAATTCATGGAGAATAGGTCTACAGGCGACTCTTAAAGGCAGTGAGAAAGATTTAGTATCTAGCTACTACTTCTGGTTGTCAGAAGCTGGGAGTATAGTAAAGGAAGTGATTAGCTGTAGTCTTTCCCTGTTCAGAAACTCCTTCCCTTTACTCACAGCAACCTGTTACTGGTAGTACATAATGGGCAGGTGGTCTGATTTAGGCAAATCTTGTGTTCATCTGGGACTATGGCTTGTGCTCCATGAATAAGCAATATCATCTGTCATCTAGAATACTCTTTTCCCTCTTTAGACTAAATATGAATTTAATTTTAATCTATATTATTTCTTTAGTTTCATAGGTATGAAAGGTATGTCAGTTCTTCATTTCAGACAAGTATTTCAGACTTACCCCTGAAATTAGTAGTAGTAAGAAGAATGAGGTTTTTTGAGCCAGGAATAGCTCCAAGATATAATTCAGCTGACCAAACTAGTCAAATTCATTGTTTTACCAACCACTCTCATGCTCCTTCCAGAACTTGGACTCATTTTAGAGCTTAGAAATGAATTAGCAATTCACAGTGCATGCTCACCGTGTGCTGTTGACACATGTGAATAAAACAGCAACAGTCAGGCTGAGAACAATTTTCGAAGATCACCTTGTCCCTTCAGTACTAAGGACTAAACTAAACAGGAGAAGTAATATATTCATTCACCCCATGCCGTTATTAAATTAGCCAAGCTGAGGGTATAGACATAATACTGTAGAAGAGTTTTATTGGTATGAGTCACAGTCCCCATAATTTAGCAAACAAATTGTGTACTTCTGAGAGGTGATTCCATCTGGCTGTTCATAGTGAAAGTTTCCCAATGCTGGACTCGCGTTATTTACAAATTATATAGCTGACTTCCATGCATTTTGTGAGTCCATCGGATGAGTGCTCTGCAGAAGATGAAGATTTTTTTTTTCATGCAAAATGATGTATGACTTTTTGCAAACCAGTAAATCTGTTTTAAAATAAGATACTGTTCCAGTCACTCCATACTGGTTTTTTTCATTCCTGTTCAGTGTAAGACAGTGAATGGTGCAGAGAGAGAGAATGGGCAGCACAAAGGGTCTATCCCATATATGTAAAGCTCAGATCTGAATACAGTCATGTTCATTCTTTTTTTTTTTTTTTTTCTTCCTGCCAGAGATACACTGTGGTTTTTGGTTTGTGGGTTTTGTTTTTTTTTTTTTTGTTTGTTTTTGTTTTTTTTTAAGCCATACACAGAAACATCTTAAACAAAAGTGGGGTTAGAGAACCAGCTACACAGGTTTCTGATTCTTGATCTATCCCATACTGTGTTTTATCGTTAGGACATTCCCTCAGGAGAAAAGGAATCTGAAACAAAGCTGTGAATCCTGTAGGCATGAAGAGATGAGTGAGATTATTTTTCCTAGAACCTACAGGAAAGCTATTAAAAAGATAGCTGCTATGCCTAGCATTTTTTTTTTAATTAAATTGCCCATGCTTGTTTATTGTGCAGGATCCACTGCTACCTGTCTTTTACGTATATAACAGTGATTGGCAGTGAGAACTGAACTGCGATTTAGCAGATCCATATAGTATGAAATATATGTTACTTGGGTTTTGTGTTCTTGTTTTGCTGCTAGAATGGCCACAGGGACTGTTGTCGTAAGTAGAGGAGACAGGGATAGAATCCAGTCAGCCAGCAAGAGGTTAGTTAAGTAGCAAAACTGGAATAAACTACTAGAAAATCTGACTAGAAAATTTGTTCTCAGAGACTATCTCAGATTGCAATTATTTCATTTTCACTGCTATTTTAATTCATCTTCCATCATTATTTTCTGATCTTTCTGTCTTGCAGAACTTTCCCCTTTTTATGTATTTTTATAGTAGATGATTTCCCTCAGCATTAGGTCATGCTTGTTCCTAAAATATTTGCTTGAGAGCTTTTGCTTCTCCATTGGGAGGAAACATCAAAGAGTTATAATCTAATTGATTTTGTGTTTTGTCTTTTTCTTCCATGAAAAATGAGGTAATCACAACACAGAATAAGAAAAAAAAAATTAAGACATATCCTATTGCTTCACCAAGACCTAGTTGTAGCCACTGTAAACATTTTATTAGGGCTTCTTTAAAGATGTTTACCCAATGGGAATGTTCGGGTTTGGGTTTGGTTTTGGTTTGTTTTGGTTTTTTTACATAAAGTGTCAAGAAATTTGAACATGGAAATACAGTGACATAGATCACTAGAATACAGAGATTGAATAAATTGTCCAACCAAAATGGGAAGCTTTGAAAATCCCTCAAGATTTATGGTTAGGCAGACTCCATTCTTTCTGAGTTAAGGCTGAAAAACTAACTACTTAACTGCAAACATGGATTCCCTGTGCTGCCATTTCAAATGATGCTTATGATGATGACAAATTAGTCAATCTCTGAAAAGTGAGATGGGCAGATCTTCAGGTATCAATTCTTTTGTTGAATGTGGATCTATATGATTTTATATTGCTGTGTGAATAAAAGAGAGGTCAGAGTTCTGATAATTTTATAAATCTGCCAATTACAATTCCCAGTGAAATCAACTGGATTTCCATATAAAAAGGTGAAGAAAAAATAGATTGATACATGTCAGCAACATCTTCTAAATCCATAATCTTATAATGTTTCTTTTGGTTATTTATCAAAATATGTTTAAGTTTGCAGCAAAACGACTCAGAACAGAAATAGGACCATGCAGTGAGCCTTAGCTGCCCTTGCATGCTAAGCATCTGTATGTAGTTTCTACAAATGAACCAAACATCTACTGTTATCAGTGAGATCTAGGTGACACAGTTAGTGATGTCTGGACAAAGACTTGCCACATACGGACATACAAAGTCCAACAAAGGGCCACAAAGATGATGAAAGGACTGGGCCATTTCTTCTATGTGGAAAGGCTGAGCTAGCTGAGACTCTTTAGCTCGGAGAAGAGCAGGCTCAGAGGGACCTTATCAATGTATATAATGTACGTAATGGAGCCAGGGTGCTTGCAGTGGTGCACAGTGACAGTACAAGAGGCAACGGGCACAAAGTGAAACACAGGAGGATACTTGTGGACATAAGGTAGCACGTTTTTAGTGGGGGGGTGACCAAGCACTGGCACAGGTTGCCCAGGGAGGTGCTGCAGTTTCCATCCTTGGAGATATTTAAAAGCCATCTGGACATGGTCCTGGGCAACTGGTTCTAGATAGCTCTGTCTGAGCAGAAGAATTGGATCAGATTTTTTCCAGAGCTTCCTTCGAACCTCAACAATTCATTGATTCTGTGAAAGCAGAAATGTTAGTTGACAGTCTAGTTTCCAAGATCTGCTCTACGTTTTGACATATCTCAGTTGTCTACAATAAGACCTTAGACATCTACATGTAGACACCTAAGTATAGGTATATTCTTAAGCTGTATGAAACCAGATTGTCTTTTTTTAGTGTAAAGAGTAGCACAACTATTTAGTTTATTTGATAAGGCATGTTACTCGAGCCAGTTAGCTTTTGTCTAGCTTTTATATATAATTTTCTCAAATTTGTTGAAATTGTTCCAGTTGTTTCCAACAAATGGAGTAGAAATTTATATTCACATTTATAATCTCCATGTAGTCTCAGGAAATTATTCCTGAGAAGGCCTTCCTAACTGTTTGATACTTCTCTATCTCTAAACAAACAGCTTCTTCTCTAAGATCTGCAGTCACGATAATCAGTTCTAGCCATTTTTTTCTGGCCTACTGCTTAGGCCTGTGTAAGACAAGGTTATGCCATTTTTTATACTGTGAATTAGTTCAAATATTTCCCTTCTTCTATTTTTGTGTTGTTTTGTGTAATTGCCTGTTTTCCGGATAAAAATTTGTTTCAAAAACTTCGATTTCATTAAAGTCTAGATGATGCAGAAAGAAATTCAAAATAAAGTCCTTAAAGATTTAATACTGAAGAATGAGTAACAAGAGTAAAAAAATAATTCTTAAAAATGCAATATTTTAAAAACATTTTCATGACATGACTTTTTCTGGTTTCTGATTGATGCCTCTGAGTGCTTGGAATTAACTGTGTTAGCTCAGTAGCTTTACAGAGAGCTTTACAGAGCTTTCCACCAAAAAACCGTGAACAAAATAATGTCTGAGAACAATTATTAATAGGCAAAGGGCAATAGAAGGTGCTTTCTCTGCGGCAGTAGTACTTTCCAAGGCCCTCCCTAGGATGCAGTTAGGTTAAGTAGAAGATCTGCAGAGAGAAGTTGTCCAAGGAAAGAGGCAAATAAATGCAGCCCTCACAATTTGTCAGTGTTATACAATCATTCACCACTATCAGAAATACATGAGCTGTTTTGTGCATTATTGCATATACTCCAGAGGTACTGGAGAGGTAGATTGTAACTTTTGATGACATTTCTTTCTTTCAGTTTCACTTATTTTTGTCATCCATAACTGGAGTCCTGATAACTTTGAAATGAGTTGTATGGTAGTTTTACATCCTACTTGCCTGGATATTTACTATGCATTAGTGTATAAGATCTCTGATAAAAAAAACCTCATCACTATTTTTCTGCTGTGGTGGCTTGGAGATTTGGTAGCTGCCTCATCAGCTTATACTGCACACATCTCTTGTGTCTTTCATGGAGAGAGTGGAAATAGTTGGTTTGAAATGCAGGGTAAAATATGACACTACTGGAAATATTTTCATGAAGAAATAAAAATCATGGTACTTTTAGGAGTGCCTCTTTTCAAACAAGATAGCACTTGTAGTAACTGACTCAGTTTCCCAAAACTCTGTCCCAAAAAGCGTGTCTACCTCTGTTCAGACCTGAGTGCACTGTCTGCCATAAGGCCAAAGCCAAAAACCTGGCATGCACCACTCCACTGCAGAATAGACGTCCAAAATATGGAAGAGTAACAGCTGTAAGAAAACATAATGTCATTAGAACAATCTGTGTGTAGGGAGAGTAATTCTTGATTTGCTTGTTTTCCAGCTGTATCTGGAAAGCAAGTACCTGTTTCTTGAGATGACCTTGCTTCGCTAGTATCTGTGGTCTGTATAAAGCTACAGTGTTACAACTGTAAGTATGGCTTTCTGTTTTGATTTTAGCCTATTAAGAAAGTAGCTCAGTGCCCACTTAGCATCTGGCAGGTTTGACAAGGCTTCAGGATGGTTCAAAATAAAAGGCTTGTCACGTTAGAAATATTTCAGCTAAACCTGGCCAAGTCTGAGCAAACATCAGATTTACAAGCAGTCCTGTCCAAACCATAAAGTTACAAGCTGGAGAAGAAATAAACCTTCTGAGCTGCATAATCTTAATTGTTATTTGTAGCTGAAACAGATTAGAAAATAATATTTGAACTAAGAGGCATTATTTTAACTGAGACTGTCTCTTTAATAATTAAGTCCAACAGATAGAAAAAGGCATTCCAAAGCTGGAACCCTTCTTTCGTGTAGTAAGTCTGCTTTCATTACTTTTCCCTTGATGTTGGATTATAGAGAAAAGTTAAAAAATAACAGAGAACCTCAAGCCAGAGTTTTAAATCCAGAGATAGGCAACAAATTTAAGTGCCCTGATTTCCGAAATGCTGAGCCTCTGGCAAATTTCATTTCCTTTAAAGGGAGCTGCCAGGGGCTCTGCACCTAAAAATAAGGTCAGTTATTGAGGCACTTCACTAAAGATTGATAATCCAGAGAGAGGAAATCCATAACCAGAGCATAGAATGATTGTGCTCCTTTGGGAGGAGACAAGATTCTGAACATAAAAACAGAGCAGTAAGTGCAGCATCCACAGGAGAAAGCAAAATATCTCTGTTTTACGAAATGTGAACATTGACTTTTGTTTTAGTTTTTTTCAAAAAAAACAAAACAAAGAACAAACCACTGGAATGAAAGGGAGGGAATTTTAGGGAACAGCGTGATTTGAAAAGTCAAACTTCAGGCCACTGTATGATAGCTATCCCTTCCGCTGTCTAGTCTGCCTCTGAAGGATGATACAACCCCATTCTTTTTCTCTATTTTTTTCCACATTCAGGTAGAAATGCTGCAGTTAGGTTCGGTCCTGGCAACAGGATGAATGTGGGATCAGCAGGTTCCATTAAAGGGAACATTCCCTTTCTCTTAGCTGTCCCCTTAGGCTGAGTATAGCAGTACCATGATGTGTTTTGTTTGGGAAATTAAAAGTGTTGAAAGGAGGGAAGTAAAAAAGAATTTCCAGCAGTTCTGTCAAGTTACATTTCTCTGACCCTTTATTTCCTTTTGAGGTCCAGCATGTATTTTTTTATCAGTTTTTGCCTCTTAATTTTCAGTCTTCTGCATCTCCCCTGCACAAAGCTATCCCATGGTACAAGCTGTGCTAGCACTCACATTAAAAACACTAATTTTGAAGGATTCTTTACAGAGCTGTGAAAATTTGCTCTAGGCAGACATATGCCTGAGGGCTGAGATGCAGAAGGAGACTTGTGCTGTCTCCAAGGCCATTTTATGACATTGTTTCTTTGTCCCTAAAGTGGCAGTTCCAACCTGAAAATTCCAGAAGCTTCATTTTTGTTTTCTGCTTTGCTGAAACTTTGCAGAGTTGTGTCCAGTTACTCCAGGCATTCAAAGGGGTTTGATATCAATGAGCACTAACAGGCTCAGAGAACCCAAACTGGACCTTTTTCCCCTCAAGTCATGCTGGTGTGTTATAGGCCTACCTCTTCAGCCCACACCAGTGTGAAGTAGCCCAGACATCTGCAGTGGCCTACTTGAAAGGCCCTGATTTGCATAAGTGGGCCTGCCAACAAATATATTTCTCCCTCAGAAATTGGTTTATGAACTTGCTGGACTCTTCTCTACACAAGCTTTTTTGCAGCCAGAGATAGGACTTGGGTATATCTGGAAGGCTAACAGTTTGGGAAGTGGAAAATCTTCCACGCAAATGTAAAAAGCCAAACACTGCTAGAAAATGAATATCATGAAAGTAAGTGATTGAGAAGTGTCGTGGTTTAACCCCAGATGATAACCGAATACTATGCAGCCACTCATTCACTCCCCCACATCCCCAGGGGGTGGGGAAGAGAATCAGAGAAACCGACGGGTTGAGATAAAAACAGTTCACCAGGACAGGAAAAAAAGATAAAAATGTATTAATAATGATAATAAAAGTAATACAAACGATGGACAATTTCTCACTGCCTGATGACCAACACAGCCCGTCCCGAGCAGCAGGCAGGGAGCAGGGATATTCCCCTGCAGCCATCCCAGAGCAGCAAGTTCCAGAGAGAGCGAGTGAGGGAACAAACAGTTGAATGAAGGAACAAACAGGCTCGAACAAATGAAAAAAGGAAGAATAAAGAAACAACAAAGCAAACAAGAAGGGAACATGAACAGAACAAAAAGGAACATGAAGTGGACCACTGGTCAACCCTCACCTATACCGGCCATGCCGTCTATGGTATGGAATACTCTCTCTGGCCACTTTGGATCAACTGCTCTGGCAGTGCCCCTCCCAAGTTTTTGCACCTGCACATGAGCAAAACCTGGGAAACTGCAAAATGTCATTAATTGTTTAGCAGCAACCAACAACATCAGTGTGCCGTCACTGTTTTTCACACACTAAATCCAAAATGAAGCAGCTGCTGAAGACAAAGCTAGCTCCGTCCTGGCTGAAACGAAGACAAGAAGTTTTTGATTTAATCTCTCTTTGGTTTGTTTCAATAGTCTTCAGTCTAAGGTTGTCTTTTAATGCGCCTGGACTGAGTACTGTCGAATGCACTGCAGTAATGAGTAAGAGCTTTTACACGATCCCAAGAGGGTTTTACAAGGAGATGCAGAGCAGAGGGCTGCAGAAGCCATTCCCTTATATAAATTAGACTTGCTTCAGGGTTAATCATGGTGGGAACTTTATGAAAAGGTTATATGGGGAAAGCAATGTAGGATTAGTACTGTGGCATTCTTGCTTCTCCCAGTAAACAGTTTATAAAGCCAACTCAAAAAAAAAGAATGGAAAGGACCTTTTTTGTTCTTTTGATAATTGTGAATTAGCAAATTCATAGCAATTCGAGAATTGATCAGTTTGATAATTCACAATTACCAAAATTTTCTGTATTGTTCCTCAGAATGATATAATAGCATGGTGTGTGGTGAGACAATGTCTGATTTGATAACTCACACTGTATTACACGCACTGATCTTGACTGAAACTATCATGACTGGATTTACAGAAGAAAGAAAGAAAGAAAGAAAGAAAGAAAGAAAGAAAGAAAGAAAGAAAGAACAAATCTGGTGATGTTTCCTGTAGAACTGACATGGTAGGACAAGATCCCTGTCTGAAGTCAAGTGAGCCAGCAGAGAAATTAGGGTGGTGGGGTTTTTTTCAGAGGTACATCATATACCTGGGTTATGACTCCAGAGAGAGAACGAGAAAGGGTAGGAGAATCTGTGAGTTTAATTTACGTAGTGTCCATACACAAAGACAGAAGGTGCTGAAGGTATACACAAACAGTACAGACTTGAGAACTGAAGAAGCCAGTCAAATACACTTCTTCAGCTGACCTGCTTTAGGACAGACAGTGGTCTATGAGTGTTCCCAGGTGCTAAATAAGGCAAGGTTGTCACTGTTAGTGCTGGTCAACATATCAGCCTTGTCTCTAGTGAGAGCAAGCTTATTACTCTCAAAGTAAATACATGCATTATGTGCAACTAAGTCACTACTTATATTCTGTCAGATCACCTGTGCCAAGCATAGCACTGATGCAGAACAGGAGCATTTGTAGAAAGCATAGAAAATCTTGTGGTAAAGCATAGCTGCAGGTACGTAGTCCAGCCTCTTTCTCAAAGCAGAGATAACTTCAAAGTTAGACAAACTACTGATGGCCTTTCTTCAGTAGTTTTGTATATTTCAAAGGATGGTAATTCCACAGCCATTCTGCGCAACCTGTTGCAATTCTGAACCACTTTTATTGTGAACCACTCTTATTTTTCATTATGCCCATTTAGAATTCCTTTGCTTCTTCCCCAAAGCAAGGAGTACCTCAGACACAGATTATTCCAAGTCCCAATCAATATCTCTGATTTTCTCCTCGCATATAACAGGAATATACTTTCTGACATATATCTTGCAGCAAGGACTCAAATTGTTGTAGCTTTCCAAATGCAGTCTGCACACAAATTTTCTATGTAATATAAATTCTAACAATTATTTAATAAGCTGGCCAAGTTATATTTAATGGTAAAACCTCAATGTTAATCTACCAAATCTGATTTTTTTTGTTTTAGGGGGTGTTGTGGTTTAACCCCAAACGGTAAC